>JBBPCS010000283.1:1273052-1286016 GCA_037974645.1 Hollardia meadi
CCTTCATAGTTTTGATGTCTTCAATATTAATCTACAATGTAGAAAATAATAAAAATAAAGAAAAAACATTGAATGAGGAGGTGTGTCCAAACTTTTGACTGGTACTGTATATGTGTATATATACACGGGTGTGTGTGCATATATATTTTTTTTTATTTTATTTTATTTTTATTTTTTGGGGGGGGGGTCATATTGGTAATAATTCCATTAATATTGCGCGTTAAATGAAAATATTTTTTTTTTTATACTGGCACATAAAATCTGTCATCAGTAAAAAAAAATAAAAAAAAACCTCTATACCGGCCTTTTAAAAAACAGCTGAACCCTGTAGTAACACACGTTCACCTCCTTCACAACCACTACATTACTGATTGAGGACATGAACCTCAATGTGTTTTCCCCAAAATGTAGGAAAAATGTGGCCCTAAATTGATGTTAAAAAAGTTAAAAAAAAAAATTACTTAATGCCTTTATCACTTGTGAAAGAAGACAGTGTGTCCAGGTATGTGTTGAATGCACCCTCCAGCTCTGGTGAGCCTGTCTGATGTATCCAGTGTGTAAAAATTCCCCTTTGTCCGATGAGTGTTTGCTTTACCACATTAGACGCCAATGTTTGAATCTAGTCAGTCCACCTCCCCCATTTTCTGCCCAGCCCACCCCTTTTCTCATCTTTAGAGCTTCTTGAAGAGGATGTAGGTGAAGAGTACCAATATGCCTGCGGACAGCAGCCCGATCGCACATTGGTGGATGGTGATGACGTTCTCCAGGGCATGGATGCGCTGCTCCATGGCGTTGGTGTGGATGTAGTCATAAATGGAGGCCCCGATGCTCCACACCGCCCATACAGCATCCACCAACGCTTTCACGGTGGGAGAGACCATTGAGAGGGTTGCCTGCAGCTGGGCGCCAGCCGCAGCTGCTTACTGGCCCTGCTGCACTACAGAGAGAGAAGAGGGTGACACATGGTGCAGTGAGGAGGAAGCATTGTGTGTGGGAAAACTCAGCCTCCAAAACAGCAACCACAGCTCCATATCTACAACCATGAACACACCGTTTCATCCTGAGGAGCTCTATCTGAAAGAAAAAAATATATATCTGGGAAAAGAAAAACTTCTGACTAAACATATTTTCTTTCTTTCTTTCTAGTGGTTTTATTGTTCATTAAGGCTGCTACTAATGATTATTTTCATTCTAAATTAATCTGCTGATAATTTTCACAATTAATAGTTTATTCTATAGAATGTAAAATGTATCTCTGCAGTGAAGAGTAACAAAGTGCATTTACTTAAATACTGCACTTAAAACAAACTTTGAGCTACTTGTACTTGAGTGTTTCTTGTACTTTTCACTTGGCCACATTTATGTGACAGGTGTAGTTACTCTGCAGATGAAGAGTTTACTTCTAAAAAAATGTATTCTGCTTACAAAAACATGTGTACTGTTAGAGATCGAACTATCCGGGATACAAAGCAGGTAAATTTACTTCACTTGGTCTAGCTTTAACATTAAACTGCTGGTGCATGTTTTGTGAGGTATTGCTTGTTTTTTTTGTATATTATATGTATATTTTGTATATCTATTTTTATACTTATATTGCATGATGTTTGATGTCCCCTTTCTCTCTGGTCTGCTAATCGACTGACCGCTACTCTCAACACATGCTGACGTCATTACAGTAATAATAAACTTGGTCCAGGACTGAATTGGCTACACGTGATCAGGCATTTGGTCCTGCAAGGGCAGAAAACTCCGAATCTGCACTGTAACAGGAACCTGAGTTTGAGCAAAAATGAGGAACAAGACGGGATTTGTCTTCTACACAAAGCTCAAAACACACAGGCTGTACGGCGAAGACATCTTATTAATGGACTGAAAACTCACCGACGGGTGGCAGACGTTAACGTGACGATACAGATGATGCTGAACATCCAAGCCGCTGTCGCTGGAGTGATGGAATATCTTGTTTAAAAGAGGCCGGGCTGTTCCTGCCAGGTACAAAGTCGGACATTGCTACTTGATGTCAAGTCAGCCTGAATAAAACGCACCGCTTCCGGTCAAACCCCTAAAAAAATAAAATGATTCTAGACTATCATCAAACAGAACATACTTTAACAACAAGAAGTGTCCAAGCGAATAGAAATGTGTATGAGGAAGAATATGACGCCAACTTAAACCATTACAAATGCTGTTTAAATTAATAATTAGTCCTCCAGCATGGTGTCGGCTCAGTTATTTTATTTTGATAAGTAGGGCCTAAAGTAAAAAATATGGCTGATGCCATATTTCATGTGGTGAGAGAGTCACCACAGGCACTAAAAGTGGAGCATGGCCTCAAGAATAGAATAGAATAGAAAATATGACAAGAATAGAATCTAAATTATGCAAAATATAGGCCTAACCTTACACATAATGCCAAATATCACAATGAAATAGAATAAGAAAAAACCCCAGAATATACTCCAATGTAAAAGATAGAAAATAATAGAACAAATGGAAAATGGCATAACATTGGTGCTTGATAGAGTAGAATGATATAGAATGGAGTTAAGTTATGGAACAAAGGCCTAACACAACAATACAGAGGAATAAACACCTTGCTGACTTTATATAAATATTGTGATGAAGCCAGCGATTAAATGTGTCCAAAGGACTCCAGCTGTCACGGCGTATTTACGCCCCTAATGTGCAGCTTCACGTGATCACACGCGGTGTTCTGAAGGAAACAATAAAGGTTGTGTTTGACACATGCATGTGGCGAGGCGTCATTGCGCGCCGCTGCCACCAGGGGTCACAGCACACTCGCATGCTGCTGGTCAGGGAGGTAACATGAGAGGTGTGATGAACCTGGGATGTATGTAGCCTCCTGAACGGCATCGATAAAAGAGGGGAACACCTTGAGAAGAGACGCAGACGAGCCGACCCGGGGCCACCGGAGACGCAGCTGAACGCGGCACGGCCGTGCGTGGCGCATGTGGACGGGCGAGCCAACACTACGCAGGAATGTGTGCAGTTACAGGCAAACACACATGCTCGGAGTTTTCTCCATGTAGCGCCCTTTGGTCGTTTTTAAGTCCATTTTTTTAAAGAATAATTGGAAATTGGGGGCCAGATTGCTGTGCCCCCCCGACGGAAACCTATAATTGGAGACGAGCCAGTGACGCGCTGAAAATAACCAGGTTACCACTTAGCACCGGTCCATTTTGGGGAGGGCCCAGCACGAGGGCGCCGCACCATATATCTGCTCCTTCAAGCTTGGGAATACCCTGCCCATAATATCGAGGCTGCAGCATGGCAGTAGCAACAGCGGGCTTCTTTCTCCCTCCACCTCCCTGTCGCCCCGGTTGTCTCTCTCAGGAATGGATATTGGGTGACTGGCGGGTGCGCACCGGGAATCTCTCGGTGGGAAATGCAGAAGCATTTTTTTTTTTGAAGGGTGGGAGGGCGGGAGGGGGAGACTGGCACAATGCGCGACACTGTTGAGTCTGTGTGTTTTTTCTCCTCGGACAGAGGAAAAAAAGATAGGCCGGGGGGTGCGCGTGGGGGTGGGGGACAGTCCGACTTACTTCCAAAGAGACAATTCGCTCCCCCCCAAAAGGATAATCTTGCTAAACTTGGGATGCGTGCAACATCAAGTGATCAGATATTACTGGGTGGTGCTGGTGGCGGATGGACGAAGTTCAACTTCGCTCGCAGACGCGATCTCTTCCAGGCAGCCAGACAACCAAGCAGACAGTCGGCGCTTTTTTTTTTTTTCTCCGCGAAGTCCTCATATGGCTACAGGATGCTGACACCTGCCCGGTACGCAGGTAACAATAACCGGGCAGCATCACCCACTTCTTCAGACACTGACAGGCAGCAGATCAGCGGGTATGTATCGGCATGGTCACAGATTAAACCCTTAACATTCCCTTTTTTCCCCACCTCGCCTGGAAGTAAAATCTTGTGGCACTAAAAGACAGTTTCCAGATTCCTTAGGTGCCTCCACACAGAGTCCCCGGCGATGGGGGCTGATAATGATGATGGTGTGTGTCAGAAGCTGGGTCTTTGCGGGCAAGGTGAGTCCTCATTTTGTTCAACTGGCCTACAAAGTCCCAGTTTCTGGCTCACGTGACCTCCAAGTTATAAAAAAAAGTGCACTTCTGCTACATATTAATCTCGTAAAGGAAAGAAATGGGGAGCAGATGGGAAGTCTGCGGAGAACACGAGTAGGCTATCGCTGCAAAACAGTTATAGGCTATCTTACGAGATAAAGGCTCAGCAAGGTCAGTAAAAGCATCATTTAGTACCGCAGATACGTAATGTGAGCTATAATATTTTGGGAGGCGTATTATGGCGACACTAATAAAAACCATAGACCCTATGTAGACCGTAGGTAATATTATACAAATATATTATACCCAATTTTTTAAAGGTTTAATGTACAAACTACAGAAAGAATGAGAGCTGAAGGTACTTTAAAGGTATATAAAATGAAGTATTTATAGCTGGGTGAATGTCTTTGCTTAATAATTGGCTGATTAGTCAAAACTTGAACTTTACAGCCTTGTGAGAGAGAAGCTCTCCTCTCAAGAGTGTCACAGAAAACCAGAGCAGAGGTTGATTCTGTCTGATGCACACAACGATGAACAACTTTCATATGTCATTACTCTAGAAGAAGAAGAAGAGAAAAAAAGGCCCTGCATTTCTCAGCTGGCCTCATTCTGGCGCACAGCTCCAGTTTTAAAACATTTTCAGGCTTTTCTTCAAGCTTCAAGGGAAACTCAGTGAACTTAAAATGAAATAAACTCTCTTCAAAGAACACACCAGATAAATGTCAATCAAATTACTCTGTCTCCTTCTTGAATTTTAGATGAGCAATTTAATCAAAAGTTTAACCCCTTCTGTAGAAGCTTACATGCTCAAATTGAAATGAATTGAAAAACAAAGTGCCCATACTCGATTGTGTTGAACAAGCGTGTCAAGTGGGAAAGAAGTTGTTTTGGAGGCCTGTTTCTATATCTGTCCTGACCCAAACATGCCGTACATACCTCACTAATGAATTTAGCATCCTGACACTAGATGCTTTATGTAATTAATAGAGTGGAGGGCCATGGTGGCATCCCCATGCTACAAGTGACACATAGGCAAGACATTCGCTGAAGCATGGGATTTTTTATTTTAAAAACACAAGACCTCAGTGATTATTAAAACACACCTAAAACAGTCCTGTCAATGAAAGACATCACGGTTGGCGGGAAGTTGTTAAATTCATCTTTCCATCAGTTTTATTTAAGAAGTTAATACTTGATTATAAGTTATATGTAGGCTGTGTATAACAGATCCGTGGCAGGTCATTTGTTTTTACAAGCCTGCTATTTATCGTTACGTCACTTCTAATAAGTTGTTGAGCGGAAAGTTGACACTTTGTCAAGTTCCAATTAAATTCCTTGTGACTGTAGGTGATATCCGACTGCCAATTTATGTCGAGTGTAGAAAAGATTCATAATATCACAAAATACACTTAAAATCTAATGTAGAGAGCACATGAAAATTGAGATGCACTCAATTATCAACACTGATTCCCTCCAACGTAGCCCACTAAAGTGCAATGACAAATCACAGAAAGCAGATAAAAAAGCACTCCAGCCAAAAGCTCTCCATATATGCTGCAGCGGAGTACGAGCCAGCGTGGGTATGAGAGCGGAGGGCCTAGTAAGGGAGGCTTGGTGGAATGAGCCTGGTTTGAATAAGCAGCATGGCTACGGGGAGCTCTGGGATAGTCACCAAGTGTGCTGATTAAAGTTGTGATATTAAACAGTGCTGGCTGCTACCGCCTGCCAAGCCTCTCTCTCAGTGGCATTTCACATTGTTTAAAAGGCCCAATCGGACTCATCTCGCCACTTGCTGCACAGCGTTGCTTACATCTTTTTATTTTCCACCATGGCTGTCTCATACTCTCTCTCCTCATGCCATTTGTTAGCGGGGTTGTGAGACGTGCTTGAAATAGGCTTTCCCTGCATTTCCCAGGTTGTTTTCTGCTCTGGGCTACTGGGTTACCTTCTCTGTGAAAGTTGAACTTCTAATGAACACACCGAGTGCTCCTTCTCGGAAATTCTGCTCTGAACTCATTCAACCCCCTTTAAAAACGTCACTGCAAAACCCAATAAAACTCTGCTTTTATAAATACACAATTCATAAATAATGGAAAGCATGCAAGCTTCTTGTAAAATATATGACCCAGGCTCCCTTAAAAGGTCAAACTTCAGTGGCTGTGGTCACTTAGGTTGTTGCACCCACAACTGAACAGATACCAAAGAAAAATGGAGCCAGAAAAATGTTGTAGTTTGATCTCAAAAGTCTGGAATGAGACAGAGAAAGATTAGGGAGGAAGAAAGGGAGGGAGAGAGAAAGAAAAGGCAGCAAGAAAAGTGAGGGACTTTTAGGGGCAGCTGTGTTTTATTAACCCAGTCATAATGCCCCTAAAAATCCTTATTGCTCTTGCAATGGTCAACAAATCTCATGTTAAAAAATGTGGAGGATCTCTGAGCAGCGTGCAGGGGTTCACATCATTAACCTGTCACACTGCATGGTCATGTACATGTATACTGTGTGTATTGGTTGCATAAGGTCACATTTGGGGTTTTTAAACTCAGTTAAACCAACTGCAGAAGTCACGGCACGTATTAAATTGCAGAACCTGTGAATGGAAGGATCAAGTCTCACAGGGAGCTGCTGAAACCCAACAGCAACAACTGTAACCTTCGCAAGAAGTTTCACAACACATTTGCTGGTGCAGATTAGCTCAAAGTTAGATCTGGGAGCTGCACTGGGAGAATGAAAAGCCTCTTTTTTTTAAACTAACAATATCAATGTTCCCCTCTGGCAGACTCATGAATTACACTGTCATTATATTTCTGCCCAAGTCTTCGTAGTTTAAAATGCAGACGGAGGAGTTGACGCGCTGTGTCCTTTTGAATTTTGACTTTGCAATCGATTGCCAAGGGACAGACTGAAAAACAGAGACAGAAAGGCAGGTAGACTGGCAAATAAGACAGGCTGGCAAGCAGTGAAGGCAGACCTAAACAAACTCAGGGAGTATGAAGATCCACAGCACAGGCTGGTAGAAAAACAGGCAGGCAGATGGGGTAAAGACAGGTAAACAATGAGATCTTCACAAGGCAACTAGGCAGAGGAGAAAGATACAGAAAAAGCAGCAATACAGGCAGATAGAAAGAGAGACATAGAGGCAAGCAGGCCGTGGAGAACTTGGATCCAGGCCTGGGTGTGGTGAGGTGGGCTGCCGTGGCTGTAGAGAGGGTGGTGTGGAGTGGAGCTCTCGATGTTGGGGAGTGAGTCATCGGAGGGAGGCTATTCTGTTGAGTTTCCCTGTGGGACGGCCGCCACCGAAGGAAGGAAGAATCCTCTTCACATTGAGGGAACGAGAGAGAGACAGACAAGGGGAGTGAGGGAAAGTGTGGATGATGACTCAGGGCCACGAACCACATGGCGATGAGGAGGGAGGGAGAAATTACTCATCAAAGCATGTGGAATCTCATACAGCTATCACAGGACTAACAGCGTGCTTCCCCCCATGGCTGCCACCTACCATACAGCAACCATAACTTTCTCAGGCAACGCAGAACAGAGAGAAGGTGGGGATGAGGGTGAGCCAGGGGTCAAATTCACACGGGAAGGTCTCTCATTAAAGCCGAATGCAGTCCAGTTTGGTCACCTTGGGGTGCCTACAAATTTCTCTGCTTTCACCTGGCTTTCTGCAGCCTCTGTGTGACTGACGAGTGCATGTTGAAAATACTGCATCACTATCTGAAAAGAGCCATTTGAATTTCAGCAGAGGCTTTAACAGCCCACCTGATAAGCATGTTTCAGCTTCATGATCTAAGTGTCATTCTGCATATAAGAGAATATGTGAAATCACACAGCTCCAGTTTGGCTTGGCCAAGTGGAGTAGCTACCGTAGTTTCTAGAAACACCTGAGTGTGGGAGGCCAGACTGGCTCAGGTCCCGGTTTTAATCAAGAATGAGAGGTATCATCGAGTGTAAATATTGAGGTATTTTGTAACAGGCATTTCATCTTAGCCCCGGTCTCCTTATATTTGAGTTTTAAATTACAGCAAGTTGGTGCAGGTCCGTCTGCTCTTGCTCTGAATTAGGCAATACTGTCAAAATATTTAATCAGGGGAAATCGTCTAAAGGAGAACTGAACACAGTTTTATGAATATGTTTCTGCTAAACACAGAGAGAGAAATTATAAGTCCAGTAGCTTCTTTTCTTCTCTGTCGCTAAGCTTACAAAACAGCCCTTTCAAGGCTGTGCAAATCCATCTTTAAGGTGATAAATGTGCCACTACAGCGAGCCCGTAGACGGCAAAGTTGTATTAAGTGATGACAAGACAGAGAATAGAAATGGGTGAAAGGGCTCCTAGCGCGACATGCACCACGGCTTCTCTTTATCTACTCGAGACCTGCTGATGTCCCTGAATGCGAGTGGTGTTGAATTAGACGTTAACACATTCCTTAAGTGGGAAGTCAGCAGAAAGTTTGCATGGCTGTGAACTCGTTCACCCAAACTTTATATGTGTATTTATGTAATGTACAGCTGTCACTAAGATTTTTGGCAACAGCTTTTAATATTTGCATATGCAGCAAAAAAGATGGTGATGAGTACACCATGGTGGCATGACTCAACAGGTGAAAGGGGCACGCCCATAAGATTAGTTTAGGCCCCCCCTTACCAGTGCCGGCACAGTCCCAGATCTCTCTCTAACACCGGTGGCCATAAGGGTGTGGGCTGTCAGTTCTCCAACACTAGAAGGTCCCCTCAAATCCAGAGCAAACACAGCAGACAAAAGCAAGAGGGCTTGAAAAACTGGAGCAGACCTTCCCTGTGTGGATCCCTGCTGCACTCCGTTTGAAAAACGAGAATGAACCCTCCTGACCTGCTTTTAGCCAATCAGCCTGTGAGACCGGGCTTTGGTATGACTAGAATAAACAGAGAGGAGGGTAATCAACCATTGCGATGGTGATTTCTCCATCTTAGAAATACCTTAAGCCAGATTAATGTGATGCTGCCGTTGTTGCCGTCCACTGCCATTGTGGATCCTCTGGAGCTGGTTGCCCCAGCTTAAGTTCGAATTTATCCTAATGTTAAATGTTTATTATGCGGATTTATGTACCACTGAATCAAAATGGGTTGCACCACACAAACCTGTTCTTATAAAGAGATTAGCTGATTAAATATCGCTCGCGAATAGATGACTTGTTTAGATTGAATATGGTCCAGATATTTTAAATTGCTGTAAAATTATGTCAACGGGGATTATTTTAAGAAAATTAATTTTAAAATATGTAAGACGGGCAAGACAGACGATTAAATAACATAGCTGAAAGTCTGTTGAAGTGCCATCCAGTAAAATGACCGAACAACTTAAGCTAGGTTAGCATGTGTTTTCCTTTAGACTACATAAATACTGCTAACTCCGAAAATACATGTATCAATGTTTGCATATACTGTATAAATAAAATAGTGTTACCTACATTTACAGAAGACTGGCAGTTTAATATATGCTTTGCCTCCCTAAAACTGATATTTTTTTTGGGAGTTCTGCCACAGCTTGTGATGCAACAGTGACTTTCTGTTTACATACCAGTAGTTGATTGTTTCAGATCAGATGGGGCTACAGATGTTTCCTATCAACCAATTTATACATCACTAAAGACTTTAGTTGCTAAGACATTTAAGACAAATGGTGCAGCCCAGTTCAGTAAAACTCTAGCTTGAAACAAGTAGTTACTAGATTTACGAATAGCCTTTACAACCCAGTCCCGGTCCTGTTGAAACTATTTGATGTGAGGGATCCACTTACGGATTCCAGCGTTAATAAATAAACCCTAGAGAGACACAAATTCCAGTTGATCCTTTTGGAACAGTCGAGCAGCATTATGCTGCAATAGTACAAAACTAGCATAACAAGGCTGTGCTGCACACTGCAGGGAGTTTAGGCGGTAGGTAGACTGAAAGGTCAAAACAAACAACACATGACTCCCAGGCTTCAGCTATACTGTAGGTGCAGAAGGCGTGTCTGTGTTTCCCACAGGTATATCAAACATACATCAAATGAGATCTTTAGACTCGGGTCAGCACTGTGCACTCATTCACGCACTCATACAAATGCACACAGCCAAACACATTGGCTCTTTTCATTGTTTGCTTTTTATGTGGAATGTCAAACCTGCTCACAGGTATAAAACTTTTCCGCATCGGCTTGCGTTCAGTTCAGTCAGCAGCTGGGCCTCATCTTCCACTGTAAGTCTTAGTGGATATGTTTGCTTAATACATAAGCAGAGTGCTGTTTCATACTTACGTTGTTGGATGTGCTGTGTGAAACTATTTGTTATGAGGGGAAATGCAGCCCTCGTACTCGAGAGGTGCTCCACTGCGTGAGCTTGAGTTCAGCCTAAATATTTTTGAAAAAGTCACCCCTCTCTTCTCTATTCCTTGCCATCCTTAGACAGGGGCACGTTGATTTCCAGTTGTTTCCTGGCTATTTGTGATCAATGATGCATGTTGGCAGACTTCATCGGCACTTTCTCTGCATTGCAAAATTTGTTGGAGCCTGAACTTGGTTCAGTGCTTGTGTGCCCCGGTGTTGAGTAACAATGAGCTCCATGGGGCAATTGGCAGATGCCTGTTTGAAGTGAAGTGTGTGTGTTCATGTGTGTATGTGTATAAGGGTGAGCAGAAGTGGTTTGTTTGTTTGGGCAGAAAGACCATTTGCCAAAGAAGCGGTTCCACTGCCAAAAACTCACCAACCAAACCTGCGGTGGTGTTTTATCGGTCCAACCTTTCCAGTAGTGATAATGGAAAGGTGGCTATTTTACTTGTCAGACCCACCTCTTCACAACTGTTTTGTGAGCTAAGAGAGTGAATAGTGAGCTGTGGCTGGCCTTTTTCAGTATGGTGCTTGTTTAAAAAGAAAATATAAAAAGAGGCAGCAGTAGAGGTAAGCTGTTGTTTCCCCAAACTTCAATGTAACACTTGTAGTTAACAAGGGGATGAAATAAACATTTTCAGCTAATCAGGGGCATGACAGAGCCTCATGGTTGCTCTCTTCTTTTCTTTCTACTCGCTGTGGCGCACTTGAAGTCTCATTGTCTGGTCCAAGCCAATATCCTCCAGTCCAGAAGGCGTCTGTGCCAAGCTTAGCTCTGAGGATATTACAAAAAGGGAAAACCCATCTTCCCCAAAACCTTCTTCCATTACAGAAAAGAGGTTTTCCGCTTCTATCGAAGCCGTCAATGGAAGTTATTCAAGGCACTTGGAAAACATCAATTGCTGCTTTATTTGGTTTTCATGTTGGCAAAATCATCAATCACGGGGACAGCATGATCCTTCCATAGTTGGTTTTCAGAAGAAAGGGAGACTGTGTGCGTGTATGTGCTTTTAAACCCTTGATACTCTTTAATGCTGTATGCAAGTATTGATCTGCAGAGCATATGTGCAGCTGACAGGATTATGAAATATCAGCATCTGCATTTCTTTTTTCAGTCACAACCTTTGCAACTGATGTGGACATGAATAAATTGGCTGCATCTGTGGAGCATACCATGTAAAGTGTTGAATTAAGAGCTGTTTTATGTTGGCACCATGGGAGCCACAATGTGACATGCAGTCCCGAGGCGACTTAAAGCATAGCAAACTGCCTTCTTGGAACTTCCATGTCATTCCTTGGGTATAAGAACAAGGGAGCAGTGCTTGTCTCACTCCAGAACCAACAGTTTTGGAAATATCTTTTACATCTGCACCCGAAATAGACACTTATTTGACAGTGTTTTATTTTTCTTCTTTTATGTCTCTTGTGTTTTCTTGTTGTAGTTGGCCGTTTTTGTCTTGACTCATTTCTTCGGTATATTTTGGGCAGTGTGGATGTGTCAGATCAACAATATGCATGACATACAGTATGACTACAGGCAGGAACGGTGTTTGCATTTATTGTTTTAATGTCACGCCAAGTCACAAATTTTGACGTTGAATTCATTCCAATTATTTTTTTAAAAAAAGTTTTTTTTGTTCCTTCTTAACATTAGACTTTGGGAATTCTTCACTTTCTCACCAAGAGTTGGAGGAGAAGACACCACTCTCATGTCTGCATTTTAAACATAAAGCTACCGTTAGCTTAGCTTTGTATGAAGACTGAAGCAAAGGGAAACGGCTAGCCTGGTTCAGCCCAAAGATAATGAAATCCACCTACCAGCACCTCTTAAGCTCACTAATAAACATTGGCCAACTTTGTTTGAAGCATACAGATACCTTTAAATAGAACGACAACCCTGCAAGTTGTACTGTTGCTTGTGTGTTCAGATTCGAACCACCTGCATCACAGTCTCTCATCTTCTCAGTATCCTCACGTCTGGTGACATTTCAAATTTTCTGTGCACTTAATTTTCAAACAGCCTCCGGCCTTATCAACATGATCACAAGATGAGATGGAGACTAAAATTAATGCAACAAGCACAGAGTCGTAATCCTGCCAGCAGAGCCTTAGCAATAGTTACAGTCATTTCACAAATCAATTTATTATAAAGGAAAATGTGCATAAACACTCCTTTCCCAAGGCTGCATAGGAGGATAGAGGTGGGGGCAGAGGGTGATGGGGTTCAGAGGATAAACTCAGCTTAACTGCACCCAACCTACAAAGAGAAGCAAAGCTAACAGTCTGTGTCTAATAAGCTATTAAACAACTGGAGCAGCTTCAATTCTTTATATAAAATGTCAAAAGCTTAAATAAGCACCCTTTTATACAATAAACACTTCCTCCATTTTACCAGCGCCTGCATTTTGTCACAGAAAATAATCCAACTCAGAACCACCACAACAAGCACAGGTCGACTAAAATCAAATCAAATTTTATTTGTATAGCGCCAATTCACAACAAAGTTATCTCATGACACTTAACATGTAGAGTAGG
>JBBPCS010000283.1:1286116-1301887 GCA_037974645.1 Hollardia meadi
AGCCAGTGCAGAGAAGCCAATACAGGAGAAATATGATCTCTTCTACTAGTTCTAGTCAGTACACGTGCAGCAGCGTTTGACATTTTCTGTGACATTTTGTCACAGAAAATAATCCAACTCAGAACCACCACAACAAGCACAGGTCGACTAAAATCAAACCTGGAACTTCATACCTAAACTTGACCATCAACTTATTAATACCTGAAACTAACTTTTGAGTAATGGAGCATGTTTGGAGTTGCACATGGTGCGCAGGATGTCAGAGAATGATTACATCTGATTTATCTTTATTTTGTACATATTAAAAAAACGTGGAAACATGTCATTTAAGTTGCCAAACTGAGAGTCGTCATGTTTTGAGACACTGAGTCGTCGCAGATGCTACATCATTTGCTACATGGGATAAAATGAGTTATTGTCACACCTGAAGCTCCTTTTCATTCCAAACACCCCACGTCTGTTGGTTTGGGCCAATATTGGGTTGATACTATATCCTGAGGTCTGATCTTGCCACTAATGTATGAAGCACCAGCAGAAACATCTGAAGACCATTTACATGCTTTATGGAACACACATACACATAACTCCAGTGTGTTCTTTCAGTATTTAAAAAACAAACAAAAAAACCCCATAATTTTTTAAACATAATCTCAGTTTATTGCAGAATGAGCAAAAAAGAGGGTCATAAAATGCCATGCCCCGTTTCTCTTGATGATTTATTTAAAATCTTTCAATAGAATGTTTCCATGTGTTGTTTTCAATGGCCTGTTGAGGTGTTGCTGTCAGTCTGGCTGTGTCCTACTGGTGGTGGTCAGCAATTAGCATATAGATCTGTGATGCAGCCTTGGCTGTGAGTGCTGATCTGAGGTCATAGTTGTCAGATTAAAAAATAGATTTTTGCACATGAATCTGTTGCTCAATAGAACATTATAATCAAATCCAATGATACAAACCCAAAAGAGACAGGCCTGTGACTCCAGGGATTGCATTTCCGAAATGCTGATATATAGTAAAGGTAACTGGGAGTGCACAAAGCCCTAAAAATCCTTAAGCAAAACAGAAACTTTTTAGAAATGTGGGCCACTTCTACAGCAGTTTTCTTTCCTCTTATACCCACAATCACTTTGCAGGCAATTAGTTAGGCAAATATCCAATTTGCATGTTGGCTGCAAATCTAGAGGCAGACCGTATTTTATCCTGTGTTCCATTACGAGGACTTATTTGGGTTGACTTTGGCAAGGCACTGTAACACTGCTGCAGATACTAATATCTTTAGTGTCATTTTGGGAGTTACTTTAACCCTAACCTGATCCACTCTTGGTTGTCAAAGCCAGTGGGGGCTATGTGAAAAAAATCTGACTGGCCTCAACCAAACTTTAACTGGTAACCACCAAGTTAATAACTGTCTCATTATTTGAGAGATGTGTTGATGTGTTGTGTGACATCAAGATAATTAAGTGGTCACAATCCAGTTTTCCTGGAAGTCGATTGTATTAGTGAGATTCTTTTCTATTCCGATCTCTTTTTTTTTTCTTTCTTACTGGCAACTGTTACACAGAAAGCTTTGGAGTTTTTTTTGTTTTTTTTTTAAGCAATCCGGCTCCGATTAGTGAACTGAATGTCAAGGCAGTGTAATTTGTTTAATTAAGTTGTCTGTGAACATGAAGTCCGGCACTGAGATTTGTTACTTTGCCAGTTAGATAATATTAGTTTAATTTCATACTTTTTATTACAAATCCAAAACATCTGCAACCAAACACCTTCTGGACTTACTTGTCAAACTTGCCAAAAGCTTATAACGAGTCCATAGAAAATAATGACAGTCGCTTCTTGTCAGTAATATGTGCAGTGCTGGAAAGTAAAAGTAAGAAGAAAAAAAAATGAAGTATGGAATGGTCTACTTTCAGATTTACAGCCATGGGGTCACCAGTGGAAGTGGAGCTGGAGCAGAGTGGTGCAGAGCTCTCCTACACCCTCCCGGCCTCCTCTGCTCCCACCCCTTTTTTTGGCTCTCCATTCCTGTGTATTGGTCATACTGCGATTGTGTTCGCATGCTGGTAAATATGTTCTCTTTTCCGTTGAGCATATGGAAATAAATACCCAAACCTTTACCTCTAAGTAAAAGTAGCAACACAACAGAACAATGCTGCATTTAAAGTGAAGGTCAGGCTTTTATTCTTACTATGATTATGTAAACATATGTGCTACATCAAAAATGTACTTGTGTGTCATGAAAGCTGATGCCTTTCAGACTTCCAACAGCAATATGTTTTATTTATGTTTTAGATGGTCTAACAATACAGTGTTGATGTAGTTTCACTTCATCACTATCATCATATTTGGGCTCGTATGTATTGCCTGTAAAACCCTTTTTTCTGTACCCAGACTTATGGTGTCATTGAAAAGGTCATAGTTTTGAGGTACTCCGAACTCACTATAAACTGAGAAATCGAACTCTGTTATGCTCCAGTTCTGCTCTTTTCACATCTGTTATCTGTGTGCGTGCATCTGTGTGTGTCTATGTATGAGTAGCCTAAGGCCATATGGCCTGTAATCATTTACACTATAGAATCCATACAGTACACTTTGAGGATATGGCACATGTGGTGCTGTTGCTCGCTGAACTGCATGTTGCAATATAAGGATAAAAAGTAGTTATTACTTATGGCAATATTGCTACTAGAAAAATAACAAATTCTTTTTTAAGTTATTGTAACTTTGGCACAACAAACTAAATCACAGTGCCAGTTAACATTTATAATCACCAGTAAGTTATTTCACTAAAAATAAACTGTGGAAACAAGACAACTTTTCTGTCTTTTTCAGAGAAGCTGCACCAAAACATGTTGGTTTCACTAAGAAGTAGTGGATCCTTGCACATGTGTAGGAGTAATTGTGTGCCTGTTCTCACTAGTTTACCTGCATGTACCATCAGAAGTCGCCTAAATCTTGGTCGAAGCAGGAGGGCAGGATGCTTTTGATGAAGCAGTGGGCTTAATTTAGGTCCAAGCATTTTCAGTATCTGTCACCTAACTCCCAACAATCTCAACACATATTACAGTAGGCGTTTGTGTGATTATGTTTACCCAGGCAGGCGGGTTATAAAGTCAAGAAATGTACACTGACACTTTGCCATGCTAAAAAGACTTGAATATCTCCCAAATGTAAAGACACGCCTGTCCTCACTTGGTACATAATAATAATAATAATAATAGCAGATTTTCAACTGAATATTGTGATATAGTCTCTTTGATATGATTTTATTATGAATTATGTATGAATGCTGGCTATAAAGAAAATAATCACATTAACCTTGCCAAACACTGAAAACACTAATAATCTTGATTTCTTCTTCTAAAGAAATTGGCTTTGTTTTAGCTCCTGCTAATTGCCAGAAAAAAACAGCAAAAGCAAAAGATGAATGCCAAGAACCTCTGCCAAAGACGTCAGCTTGCACCCACTGTTCTTTTACTGGTATATACAGAAACTGTCTGCCTACTCTTTGATTTACAGATTTTTTGTGCTTGTACGAAAAATGTTTTTTCTTCATAACACTAAAGTCTGTTGTAAAGCAGATACATATGGTCTAATGTAATTAACATACATTTTCTAGCTCGAGGCCCGATGTGTAATCCATGTTTGATGACCACATGCTTATGTTGAAAGGGGCAAGGTGGGATTTGAAAGCCCCTTAGTAGAGAAACTGGCGACGCTCTGACCTCGAACTCATCGTGATTTTAATGTTGCATTAAATGAAGTTGCTCCGACTCGTGACTGCACAGAGTGCTGAAAGGAGAGACGTGTGGTCGTTGTGCATTGGTAACAAGTGGAAAGAAAGGAAGACCACACAGCAGCATGGCCAGATCAGGTTGTCAGAGACCATATTTAAAATCTGGGTCAAAGTCCAAGCCATAACCTCTCTCTATTTCACACTCACCATTGCTCTACACTCCCTCTTCTGCACCCTTCTCTTTGTCTTTTTCTTCTTCTCCACACAGCTCCATCTCCTCACCAACTTTACATGTCTTCATTTCATTCACTCCTACCTTCCTCCCTCCCTCCTCCTTTCCTTTCATACGCAGTGGCTACCATGTGCTGACTAAGCCATTCGCAAAGGCAGCAGCTATGCCGTGTGCCTGTGTTGTGTGCATCTTCAGATTAAGATCAAATTAGCTGGATTGTAAATAAGTGAGATAAAAAATAAGAAAAGAACATTAAAAGGTGTTGCTTTAATCATGAGGAATTAAGAAATTTGGAGACAGGGTAAGGAACAGCCATATAATTCATATACAGGTCCAATAGTAACCAGATTAGTTATGTTACAAGTCTATTCAGTTCAACCTCATAAGATTTAAGAAGAAAGAAGTGCAGCTGTCGATGCAGCACTTACAGGGAACTTAAATTCAGATACTTCTATTACTCTGTGAACAAGTCAAGACAAAATTATTTGGAAAGTGGGGAAATGAACTGTAAAGTACTTTTTTAGGAATTAGGCTTGATCAATGTCAGCTTCAATGCTATATTTGGACACAGAAGCATTGGGGGGTGGGGGGGGGGTTGAACTGAGAAATCGAACTCTGTTACACTCGTCTTCTGCTCTTTTCACATCTGTTATGTGTGTGCATGCATCTGTACGTCTATGTTTGAACGTTTTAGGCCCTAGGTCCTGCAATCATTTACACTATAGAATCCATAGGGTACACTTTGATGATTTTGTGCTTGTGGTGCAGTTCCTCCCTGAACTGCATGTTGCAATATGAGGAAAAAAAAGTAGTGCTTATGGAAATACTGCATTTTACAAGAAAAAAATAACAAAAATTGTTTTTAAGTTATTGTAACTTTTGCACATGGGGGAAAGCGTGGGAGGAAAAAGTTTGCCTCTGTTAAAAGAAGGAAATCAAAACTTCCAGCAGTGGCTCTTGGTTAGTAAATACCTCCAATGCATATTACTTTTTACCAACATGTATAAAATATGCCAGATGCAACGTGTTGCTGAAATGCATCTTTTATGAAGCTAAGCTAGCTGTTATCCCTTGTATTCATACAGTGTAGTAAGATAGGCTAAACATGACAATCTCTGTATTATAAACTCCAAACTCCTGGTCAAATAGCCCACAACTTTATTGGCTAAAGTGCTGGACTATTCCTGTAAGCAGTGACATTATAAATTAACCACTCGAGCTTGCATGTGCTTTTGGGAAATGTGATACATTGCTGCTCAAAAACCATTAAAGAGCCAGTGATAGAGTTTGATTTAAGAGGTAACACAGTGATGCTCACTCTCCAAGGTAGACCTGGCAGGCCTGCAGCAACTATGACAGTGCTCTTGCTCCCATTCATCATGGGAAAATGGCAAACCAACTGGCATAAATGTCTGTGCTTCTCTTCGGCTCGGTGCCTCAGAACCTTTTGTGGAGCTAATATGGCTGCCAATAATAAGACATGATGACACTGTCCTGTTTTCATGCTGGAGGCCTCTCAGTGAGGAGTTCTCCTGCCTCTTCAGTCTGACATGGAGACGGGCCCGCAGCCACCAGCGGAGTCAAGCTGAGCTGCAGGGCTGCTTTAAAGCCCTGCTGAGACCTGCCAGACCCATAGCTTTCCCTGCCAGGGGCCTCGGCTGCAGTCAGTGTGAATTACAACCCATGCTCCTGACACACACATGCTAATAGCGACACACACATACAGATAGCTATAAACGTGTACAGTATGTAGGCATGCAGATACACGTATAGATTGAGCACAAAGTGTACAATTGTAAACCAATACACACAGACAGGAAAAAATACTGTGTGTGAGCACGCAGATGAATGCAAATGAATGCATTCAAATACGGCCACATAATGATACACCACTAACAGTCAGTGTAACCCCAATGGAACAGTTAATACACAAGGATGGCCTCTGCATGCACAGTTAGCTTTTTATTTAACCTCTAGAACACACATGTACTCCCACACAAATATAGAATTGGTACATACAAACAAGTGTGCACCATGCTTGTACACATACAGTAAAGTGAGCATGTCCTCTTATAGGAGCTCTATCTGTCAGGGTTACTCTAAGGTCAAGGTCTGGCAGCTGCTGGATCAGCTGGATTGATCTGTCTGGGTAAACATCTGAAGTGAAAATGACCATGCTTGCGATTATGGGCTTAGCTGACAGCGTGTGTCTGTTTGTGAGTGTTTGAGTAAGTGAGGCACAGCATCAATATGTGACTGCACATATAGCGTGTAGAAGAGAGCAATGTACAGCTATACTGTATATGCTGCGTGTCAGGATGAGTTTATAAATTTATCTTTTTTTCATCATGCTCAGACAGGATCACCTACATCCCGTCTCAAGATGGGACTCGATCACACAAGCTTCAGTGTCCATGTTTGGTTTTATTTTTTATTTTTATGGAAACAAGCCAATGTAAGCCAAGGAATTTTCTGTTCCTATGTGATGACATGTCAACAGATGAAACATCTTTAAAGCTTCACTCTGTATGTGTCTACCCTGTAAATTCAACTATGGCAATTTCCATGTTTATATTGTTCTATAGTTACATGTTTTTCTTATGAACTGAATAAATTTCATGGTGTCATGCCCTTACAAATTAATTTTATTTTTAAAAAGTAATTAGTGACAGGGCATGAAGGGCTGTTCTCTTAGCTCACATAAAGTAAGAAGTAAAAGGTTTCTGTGGTTACATTCATACAGCCTGTATTTAAAACTGAGAATAGCATTTACTCAGGAGAATGAATTGTATTGTACACACTATATTACCACAGGGCACAGTTCCTATGAGGAAGTGACCACGTGGACAAATGTCAACCAACCATGTGTCAACAAGCCTCCCCAAAGGCACGGTTGTTGGGTCTATGAACATCATTAACAATGTGACTACAATCACTGACTGGACCTCAGGGGTCTTTGAACATTAACTGCTAACGTTTGTCTGCTGTGACAACATGAATTGGAACTTTCATTGCCAGTGTTTTTCAACCATGCGGCAAGCTCCGGGGCTGAAAAATGAAGTCAACATGGAAGTGCCAAAAACTGCAGCTCCTTTAATGGCCACACTTGAGGCTGGCTCCAAAAGCGAGTCCTTGCCCATAAGACCCCATATTACGATGCCCAACTTTACAGCAGAAATAAACACGTTAACAGCCTGGTTTAAAAACTGTTTTGGTCTCTATACCTAATTTCCCTGTGACAACTGTACAGGGGGTGAATTTTCATATCTCACTCATGTAAATTATAATAAAAAAAAGCTATGCATAATAAAGGGCATGGCCACTTTGAGTGACAGCTTGCTGCAAACTGTCTGCGAGACTTCACCTTAACTAGTTTGAGTCATTGAACTTGACCTCTTGGCTGATTCTGTAGTGTTAGTGCCTTTTGGAGAACTTTTTCATGCAAATGTTGGACAAATAATATGGCTTGCTTTGCAATTAATTGTACTAACAGACCTGAGCAGAGGGACAAACGCTGGTGTTTTGGATTAATGAGTGACCATGTTAACTTGTAGACAGCTCCGAGCTCTGGGTGACAGAACCGTGAACGGTACCTAGTGCTTCTAGAGGAAGGAACACCCAGAGTCGAGGAGCACAGAGTTTATTTTCAAAACTTTTGGGATTAGAAAGTAGATTTACTCCCGCGGTCAAACTCGTTACAAACAAGTAACGCGATTAAACACAAATGATCCCTCGATCAAACTCACGTGAATAAGGCAAGGCAAGATTTAACATCAATCAATTTATTAACATCATATAGTCTATGGTGTGTGTGAAGACATCATTCGCCTGACTTGTTGGCTTTAGCTAGCTTGGTAGCTTTGAGCAGGGTGGGCAAGTTTCAGTAACCGGCTTGCCTCAGCTTCACCTACGCTCCACCTGTTTGCCCATTTTTAGATTAGCCTTGAGTTAGCTGTCACAAGGCAAACTACCACATGAAAAAAGTTGTATAAAGCCTTTTGTGTCTCCAATGGGAGCTGTGTGTAATATGTATTATGAATTGCCTCAAGTGATGTCACTTGGGTCAGTGTCATCATCACATCCTATTACAAAGATTGGAACATTTAACTGGCATTAAAGGAACTGGATTAAGCTGGTTTAAGTCCTATTTATCAGACACATCTCAGTTTGTATACATTAATGATGAGTCCTCCATGTACACCAAAGTTAGTCATGGAGTTCCAAAAGGTTCTGTGCTTGGACCAATACCAGAGAGGGGGACGCATAATGCTGCCTTTTGTTGATGATGTTGCCTTTTGCTGGATCAAGACGGTCCACGGGTGTGTACTATAGGCTTAAACTGCTGAGGGACATCCCATGATGCACTGAGCTTCTCTCCTCCTCCGCCTCTCCTGTTCACATTCATGTCCCATCATCAATGCATGATACTAACTTGAGATCTTCCCCGGAGTCTTTTTGCATTCTCGTCCTGCATGACACCCACTGCTGCTATTATTATTAATGTTATTATTATCTCTTCTTATATATCAAAATAATAGGTACTAAAGCTACTGCTACTATTAACACTAGTAATATTTCTATAGTTGTTATTATTGTAGTGGCTATGCAATCTCTGTTTGTGTGTTTCTGTCTCTGTCCCTCCCTCCGCCCCAACCTGCTTGCTTTCAGTTATAGAACATGGTTATCAATCCCTTTTATAACCGAGCTGTATCTGTACATAACCATGTTTAGCATTCACATGAGGGCTGACAAAACATTTTTTTGTCAGCTGTGCGAATGTACCTCACAGCAGTTGTAATATAGGATGCGTGTGCATGAGTAGCTATAGTGCTTGTGTCTACATTAATCCAGGAATGTTGATGTGGTCCAGAGTTTGATTGAACGAGGCGTGGGTGTGGAATAAGAGTCCCTCAGAGCAGAGTTAGGGTCTTGAAGTACTAAAAAGCCTTGACCCAGACCATACACACCCACTCACTGGGACACAGCACTGCTCTTCCAGCCCAGCAAATGCTTTCATACTTTGGCTTTACAGCAAAGAACACGATAAACACAGGCAGGAGAAAGACAAGAAGGATATGAACTTAAACAACATTAATTTTTCAGATTAAGATGAGCACAAAATGTCCCCAGCCACAGATGTCACTGTGTTTGCCGTCTCTAGCTCAAACAAACAGACAAACACGACCAAACACATCCTTGTTGTCTTGTGTTGCTTGACATGCAATGAGGAGCACATGACTTAAATCGGGTGTGGTGCATGACCTCTTATCGGACAAAAGCGTCCCACAGAGAGAGCTGATGGGGGAGACTGTGCCTTCTTGGCAGTCGGCAGTCATGAGGTCTCCATCCCGTTCGCCACGCTGTGTCTCGTGGTTCAAAGATCATAAAATGTTGGCGGCGTCAATAAATCAGCTGTTTAGCCTGAGGAAAGCAGCATTAACGGGGGGAGGAAGTGCAAAAGACTTTTTAAGGCATGTTGTGCAAGAATGAAGCCTTCAAATTTTTTGTCACGTCCTATAAATGTCTCACCTAGAGGGCCTTATGCCTCTCAATCAGAATGGTTGGCTTATATTTCACATGTCCCCCACCCCCCAAGCCCCAGATGTGTATGTAGTCATACAGAAGTGAATGCAAATATTTCGATGACAAAAGCTGCATCCTGTTTTATCTAATTTACTGATCTTGCTGATGATCTCTTATGATTTAACGGTCATCTTAACAGTCTCCTTAACATTGTGAGTCATCCCTCATCATATTTTAGTTTAAGTGACAGGACTGACTTTCCAGCAGTATGTTTGCAATAGTTTTGTAGCCCAATACTTAAGAACATGCTATAAATTTTAATGTTGCATTGTGGGTTTCATATGCAGGTAGTTAAAATGCTTAGTCATGTGTTAAATGCCTAATAAAGCAACCTGGTTCACGACCAGGGCAAGGTATCTTTTAGAAATCAGTAAAACCGAGGCCAGTGAGACAAGAAGGACAGGAGATGAGGGTTATAAAAGTTTACTACTTAACATCCTCTCAGAATGTTCCCTCTTTGATTTGGTTGGTGGCTCAAACAAGGATGGCAAAATGTAACCAAAAGGGTGAAATCAAACTGAGCAGAAATGTGTAAGAACACCAGTCCTTAGTGTATGTGTGTGTGTGTCTGTGTAAAAGCCCGCTGTCCCATGACAAGGTAGCGTCACTGAGAGGCAATGCCCCCAGGCAGCAGGCCACAGTCCACTTAGGGCACTTAAAATAAGAGTAGTGTTTGCTAACACAAGCTTATGGTTCATCAGCTGTCGAGATATGAAAAGGACCAATTGTCTGCTGCAGTGCCGATGGCTGCATGATAATCAAGTGAGAAAGCTTTGAATCGTAGGCCTTTATATATGTCCATGGCAAATTGTGCAGTGATTTGAAGAACCAAAGGATGGATCGAGACATGTAAAGGCCGATGCAAAGATAAAAGGCTGTGCTTTGGAGTGATGGCCACCTTCAGGAGCCATTGGCTTTGGTTGTGTGGAATACACAGAGTTAAAGGAATAAGTGGAATAAAATAAGCTTTGTAAAATATTTTATTGTATGATTATGTATATTTATTATGTGTAATATGTTGAATAAAGATTCTGTTCAAACTAATAATAACTGTTGTTATCGCTATATTTTGGTTATTAATGAAGATACAAAACTTTGAAAAAAACAGATCACAAAAACATTTCAATAATGGCAAATGTTATTTCTTAAAACACGTGGTTACCATAGTTTGTAGTAAACATTACTCAAATAGTACATCTGTTGGGGACTACTTTCAGCAGTGGAATAATACTATACATTTGGTACTCTCCTGAGCATTTATGGCAGCAGGATGGTGCATGTGGCATTGACTCAAAATCAACTACAGTGGCCATATGTTCATACTAATGTGGCTCACTAATTTGTAGTAGTTTTAGGACAACAAAGGTCTGTGGCATAGAATAAGTTATATCAGGCTTTGGCTACACAGACAATAATTCGTATCAATTGAATGTTTTGTGTTTTTGACAATAACAATAATTTGTTGACAATAATCTATTGTATTTTAGTACCTTAATACTAAATTCCACCTGTACTTATGTTTTTCTTTAGTTGCTGTTGCATAGTAACTGCTCTAATGTTTGTACCCTGCTCCTAATAAATACATTAAGACAACAAGTATGATTCATTCATTTGCTGGAGTGCACATGCAGCTTTAAGTTTTCCATCAACAATAAACAGTAACAAAATATTTTCACTTCATTCTGAGCATATGCAATGTTTGCCATAGTTAATGGAGAAACTCAAGAATCGAATACAATATATAGCACACACACATAGAAGTAGAAGCAGGAAGCTTATCCACTTATTTAAAACAGAAAGCACAATATCAGGCTTCAACTATGCTATGTAAAACTGAGTAGTTCAGCCTACATCGTCTATGCAAAGTGACAGCTAAAGAGACTCAGTGGGGGGAAAAAAAATTGTAAATTATCTAACTAAACTTGTTTAGCTCAGCCTGTCTGATGATATGATAGTCACGCACACACACTCACACAAACACACGCACGCACACACATTAACACACGACTAATGAGTCAGACATTCCATGCATATAAAATACGCTGCTCTCACACAAATATTTGATAAGCTAGATCATTGTGTTGTGAGTTTCTGTGATATGTTACATGCTGCTGTTTGCCATTGAACCACTTTCACTTTAAAAAAGTTTATAGTGTTTTCTCAGATTGACAGAAATACATTCTTTAATTGCAGCAGTTTTCAGTAAATTTTCTGGTATGTGTTGATATCGTTGTTATTCATATCTGAAGAATCTGCGGTGAGTGTTCTTGAGGCACACTTTGGCGAACCACAAAATTCCTTCAAATTCCCCTGCCAAATTATTAACTGCTCTAAACAAAGCAATTGTAAACTGCCTGGAAATGTCAAATAAAGCCTTGGTTTGAATAAAATCGAGAGCTGATGGACACAAGCAGGACCTAATCTTCTTAAGGCCCAAGTATACTTCCACGGTCAGCACACAGAGTGTGTAGAACTGCACATGTGCGAAACTGAGCGTGTGTGTGTGTGTGGGGGCGGGGGGTATTACAATAAGGTTGTAGTGCACTTGCGTTCAGATTGTGCGAGTCCCCTTGCAGAAAAACGAGTATACTTTGAAGACACCAATGCACACGCTCGCAAAGCCGCGTCCACTGAAGTATACTTGGGCCTTTAGGGCGAAATCTCAGTCTGATTTTGAAGCATTTTAATATCTATCTTGGCTCAATTGTTAATTAAACCTTATGAAAGCTCATGTCACATCTGAACTGTTGGAAAAAACCTTAATTTAGAGACAAAAGCGGGGATCATTTACCTGCCAAATATCCTATTTTAATATTTATAAAAGACCAGAGGTTTCGCCAAAGACCTGAAAAACAGTTTGACTGTGGGAGGCTGGTGACACGCCCCACTAAAAGAGCTGCATCATGTGGCCGATTCATAAAGCCTGTGAGCCAAACCCTGGAGCTGCATCGGAGGAACTGCTTGCATTGTCCAGCGGGACCAGTCTAGGATTTGCAAACATGCAGACACGCCTTATCTATGCAGCATTTCTGCCAGACAATGAACAGACGCTTGGAGATAAAACAGCAGGCACATAGCCAGATGAACTCACACCTATGAACTTTAAATACAGCTCCTCTTATCCTATACACCCGCTGTTAACAATAACTAAATGTGTTTACAAGGCTTAAATGTCGGCAGTAACTTGTGTGTTTATCATTGGTAAATACACACAGCTGTTAGCATCCAGTGTAGCTTGTGAACAACGCTGGCAGCTCCACACCTTCAGCACGAGGGACACATTAAGAGAAATTGTGGGAGGAACTGGCCCACTCACTCTAAAGACCAGTCCCGAGTGAATGCGTGTTTTTAATGTAAAATGTCCTCATCCTTAAGAGCGGGATGAAAATCTTATTGCAAGTCACAAGAATTGCAACATGCCTAGAAAGTCTAAAAGTAGCATGTAAGATGGACTAATAGAAGAGCCATTTTTATAGGCTAAACATGGACAAGAGCTTAAATGCTTCTCAGAAAATGTTACACTATTCAGTCCTTTCCAAATTTAATATAAGCTTAACAAGCTTTGTATATGTGCCTAATGTTTCTACTTGCTGTGTTACCTCAAAATATGTCAAGTATGATGACTCATGCCTTTGACCACCAAATGTTTTTCTTACTTGCATTAGTCAAGTCCCACAGAGGGAGATGATGTTTCAGATGCAAATAGAGAGAGAGATGCCACACTCGCTGGCATGTTACATTGCTCAACCTGTTGATCAGGCTCTTTCTGTCAGAAGCGGCACCAAGCACAGGTAGTTTGTTGGCCAACTGCCCCGAGCTAAAAGGATACATTTATTTTAAAAAATTTCATAAGCTGGGCATACTGTAGGTATAAACCACGTACAAATGAGCATGCGCATTGAATCACCAGAAAAGGTAAGCAGGGTTTTGATCTGCAGTAAGCAAAACACCCTAGTTTTGCCTTTAGAAAACCAACATATTGATAATGATGTGGGTAAAAGGCTGAAATGGCAACAAGAAGTTGCCAGAGAATGAACTTCAGCATCTGTCTTTTGCAAAAGTATGAAATCTCAAATTTCAACAGCAATCCCTGTGGATGACAGTGACACATGACCCCAATACCACACTTGGTCACTGGTATGGTTGACTGGGAACACACACACACAGACATATTTTGCGCATACACATACACAGGAGGACCCTCCACTCGCCCTGGCGAGCACTCCCTCTTAGCACTTCCAATTTTTTTCTGATGGCCATCACAAGTAGCAGACGGTTTTGCCATCCCTCTCCCAAAATAGCCACCCGTTAGCACAGCCAGGTCAGATGGTTTTGAAACATCCATGGCGAATAGTGCTGGAGTGGAGGGGTGGAGCGGGCAACAAGTGTGTGACTACCTCTAGGAGAACTCCAGAGAGGTGGTCATGGGTGGGCCTCAAGTGGAGGTTTCTTTCACACTTGGGTGACAATGAATGCCATGGAACAATGGCTTATTTAGGAAAAATGTGCATACGTGTGTGTGCATCTGCAAGCAACAAGTGGTGGGCATTTGATTCATAACATTTTAACATATGGATATAGAGAGCTGAAGTCATGACATCATGTCAGGGTTTACCATTGACATAAATAAAGATGGACGACGTGTCTCCACTTCCTCCCATCCAGCCAGAGGCTGCACAGTAGCGACCGGGAAGCAGAGCTGCTGTATCGAGTTCCCGCCCAGAAGCCGGTCTGCCCAATCTCGAGCAGGGCTCTGATGAATGAACACTTGAACATACATCAACGTGATAAGAACTGCCTAAAATGACAGAAACCATTTTTGGGAAAATTTATTTGACGTGTACTTTAAGTACTATTTAGTAGTATTTTGGCCTATGTCCTACCTGATATAATGGAGGAGGAGGAGTTTTTGACCTATACTGCAGCCCGCCACCAGGGGCGATCAAGATGTTTTGGCTTCACTTTTGGGGAGCTCTTATGTCGTCCATCTTTAAACACAGTCTATGGGGTTTACTTTCCATATTTTAAGAAAAATCAGCATCCACTTCAGCACTTGCCATTAAGAACTATAACCTATATGATTTTAAGTGGAAATAGACAACTTTCTGACAACTTGACAACCATGACAGCAAGGCTAGAAGCCTGGCTAATGTCCAAAGCAAAAGCTTTAGAAACTCTGTTGTCAGTACTACGATAAAGGCAAAGTAAACACCCAGTTGTTTTAATAAGTCAGCAGATCTTGTTACTTACTGATCTAGTAGAAAGAATGTCGGTTTTGAACCCTCTCAATTCCCGATGGTAAGGGGAAACATATCGTCAGAGGATCAAATTTTTCCAGACACCAGAGTGTGTTCCATCGATCCTTTCGCTCTTGTTTGACTTCAGTTTTTATCACTCTCTTTCTTTGCCTTCTTTGCTGTCTCCATCAGTATGGTTTTCTTTCTTTTGCAGGGTAGAGTTTCCACAGTTATTCCATTTTTTCCACTGTTACTTGGGGATAGTGACCGGAGAGCAATGCCTCTACCTTTTGTGGTTCTGCAATGGCTGACGGGCGTCCTTTGTGTCACAAATGGAACCTTCATTTTCTGAGAAAATTGCAGCAAGAATTGCATAGTTAAAACGAGGCTTATAGGCCACCAATCCAGTGGTGGCGGCAGAGTATTTTTTTGGCTACACTACGGTGGGGCTAATCCATACAGTGGTGAGGCTCAAATCAATGTCATAATTTCAATGTGAATGCATACACAATAGCACCCCCTCCCATCCCAACAGCTAGAAATACCATGCATTATTAGGCTACTATGGGTCAGATGATCGCAATGACTCACACGCAAATTTACATCGAGAGCAAAAAAAGAAAAATTCCTCTAATTCGCAAAAGAGTTTATACGCTCGCTTGAGGTGGTTTTTGCCTTATGCGAAAAAGAGTTAATGGGCAAAATGCCAGATGGAAAAAACTTAAACCGAATAAGCGTAGCGAACATTCAACTCACATGACTGATCAGCTGTTTCCGCTGTTGGGAGTCGCTGCCGCTGCGTGCATCAGAATGGCATTTCTCTGTCTTCGTCACTGGACAGCATTACACATTGCCAATACTAACTGAATTGAAAGTACTATAACTTGCTCAATTGAAAGTAACTCCTGCAGACCTCTCTCCATTGCCAAGCATACAGCATGTCGTATGGGTATGTTGCCAAGGCAACTGTTGTTTTGTTTTCGGTTTTC
>JBBPCS010000283.1:1325440-1344089 GCA_037974645.1 Hollardia meadi
AATTTGCAAACAGAAAAATGATTTAAAGAATCAAAAGAAAATGATGTCAACAGGACACCTTGTGGCCATCCAGAATACTGCACAACTTACAATACTTGGTACTACTACTCACCGTAGTAGCCCTTAATGAATCCGAACCCGAGGCACGGGATGCCGGTTGACTGACAGACGAATACGAATCGGTTAATATTCCCATCCCTAGTGGAGAAATAATCTTGAGCTTTTGTCTGTAAAGAATCACTACTTGCCACACCCCACTGTCATGGATGTTGAACTTAAGTAGGTCATCAGTACACAAGGTAATCAATTGTAATCAACCACTTAGCGATGCAATTAGATTGTGGATTGTTCACATTACTGTTGGATAAAAAGCAAAAGTAGCCATGGGTTGAAAGGGATCAAGAGTTTGAGAAAGAGTTTTTCAAAAGTTTTTTCAGAAGAGGTATAGTAGAGAGACCTAACATGCGTGTTTTAAACCTCCAGTGCAGAACTTCTGTCTCCCTCTTCGGGCAGTGAGAGTATTTACACAAACACTGTAAACATGCTTATGACACCACAGGCTCCGGCATACTTCTTGTTGCTGTAGTCTGTAGCCCATTAGTCTCCTCTGTTGCTACAGTTGCTCCCCCGTTCTACTTATCTTTGCTAAAACACATCGCTACTGGTGAGTCAGCGTGGGAAAGCCACCACCGACACCAGTTTAAAAACTTCACTACACTTCAAAATACAAAGAGATTTATCTGGCGGTGATCAGCTTAATCAGCACTGTGTAAACTCCTTTGGCAAGGGCTAGAACGTAACGGACTTTAGTTTATATGAAAAAAATTCCACACTCCAGGTTTAACATCCAAATGTTTGACTTTTATTGTGGTCTTGACCCCGCCTCCATGTTGACGAGCCCACAATAACATTTTTGATATAAAAACAGTCACTAAAACAGACGTTGGGAACCACTGCAGTAGCAGATCTATTAAATTATCAGGGTTTGTGCAAGAACTGTAAGAACTGGACATGCAGACAGAGGACTCAAATGCACAACTCAGGAGACAGAGGAGTATGTTAAAAAAAGGCTTCAACTTTAACTCACTTTCAACTAACTGTTCAGGTTCAGTACACAGGTGGTTTGAGGCGAGCCATGTAGAAAGTGGGGTAGATCATGGACCTGAGGAGTTGGAGCCAGACTACCACTGGGTTGACCACTTTCAAGATTGGGAATGGACCAACAAACCAAGGAGCCAGCTTATGAGATTCCACAAAGTGAGGGAGGTCCTAAGTGGAGAGCCAAACCATTTGACCAGTTCAATAGGAGGAAACCGGCATCCGTCGTCTATTTGCCATCCTCTTGCAGTGGTCCAAACTCCGCAGGGGAAGCTTACGGACCCCATTCCACCATTTGTTTGCCAGAGGGAAGCTCGGACAGAGCAATAAAATTTACAATCTTGGAAAATCTTTAAACCATTGTGAGGAAGGCTGTGTTACCTTTGGAGGGGGTAGGGAGAATGTAGGAGGTGTTCTCGGAAGTGGCATCAGGAACCCGCACACAAGACAGAGCATCTGGCTTTGCATTTTTAGAGCCAGGTCTGTATGACAGGGTTTAGTTGAAATTATTTAAAAAAGAGAGCCCACCAGGAACATGTGTTGAGCCCACTCCAGCCTGTGTCACCACTCCTCCAGAGCCACTTTGACAGCCAACAACTTATTGTTCCCCACATCATAATTTCTCTCCGCTGAGCTGAGCTTCCAGGAAAGGAAGGCAAAGGAATGAAGCTTCTCTCCCTCTGGGGAGCCCATGTCCAAGGTGTCCACCTCCACCACAAACTGCAGCTGAATGACCAGGAGGCAAAGGATGGGAGTGGAGGGGAAGCTCTCCAGAACGCTGAGTCTGTTTGAAGAAATCACTGAAACTTGACTCTTGGGGAAGTTAGTGCATGCAGAGGGGCAGCAACCTGACTGCAAAGTTCCTGAGGAACTGCTGATAGAAGTTAGCAAACCCCAAAAACCTTTGCATCTCCTTCCTGGAGGTGGGAACGGGCCACTCAGCAACAGCACTAACCTTACAGTGCTTCATTTGGATTGTTAGTGGAGACGACAAAATCCAGAAAGGAGACAGTAGAAACGTGGAGCATGCACCTCTCTGCTTTGAAGAACAGCTGGTGGTCGAGGAAGCTCTGTACGACCTGGGGAACATGCTGGACGTGGATGTTTTTATCCCAGGAGAAGAAGGGGTCATCTAGGTAAACAAAAACAAACTTGGGCTTGTCAAAACAGCAGATTGTGAAGCGATGGCTGGGGTGGTGGCAGCAGGAAAGGGAGGAAGCAGAGAATCACGGTGCCCAACCAGGAGTTGGAACTGTTACTGAGGTGACCAACCTGGCTCTAGAATTTTCTGTGGCATTTGGTGAGTTCCCTCATTCCTCTTCCAACCTCTGACAGTTGCTAGCGGTTTTGAGCACGCAGCAAAGCATGAACTGAGTGTGAGTCGGTAGAGTCCATTTCTGGCCAGTTCGTACTGTTACAACTGCAAACCCAGACAGAAGACTCAAATGCATGACTCAGGAGACAGAGGAGTAGGTTCAAAAAGGCTTCTCCTTTACTTGCAACAGTTCAGGTTCAGTACGCAGGTGGTCAATCAGCTGAGGCAACAAATCCAAAAACGGCAAGGCAGAGGAAAAGTAACGCAAGCAAAGATCAAAAACAAGGAAGGCATACACACTAGGAATAACAAGGCTGGAACTCTAGACATGGAGGTACAAAGACAAACAGGCAAAGACTACACAGAACACAGGACTGCATGTACTAAAACCTGAACAGGTAACAAGACAAATGTAAAACTAATTATTTTTTTGGACTTTTTGCCTTTATTTGACAGAGACAGCTGAAGAGCAGACAGGAAAGAGGGTAGAGAGAGAGGGGATGACACACAGCAAAGGGCGACAGGTGGGAGTCGAACCGGCGGCCACTGCAGAGGACTGATAGCCTCAGCACATGGGGAGCAAGCTCTACCAACTGAGCTACAAGGGCACCCCGGTAAAACTAATTATAACAGAGGAAACAATCAGGACTGGTGAGAAACGCACACAGAGCAGGAAGTGGGGCAGTGTGGAACAAGAGGGAAGGTGAGTAAAAAATAAAACAGGAAACACAGAAATGACAGAAACAAGAAACATAAATTATATGACCTGACAAGGTGTGCCAAGAATGCAAGTGGAAACCCTGAAAGTAATCCATCATCTCCTTCTTGATCAACTTAGGTAGTAGATGACAGTCTATGCAATAGCCATATGCATTTAATATAGTGGAATTTACTGTGTTAAACATCCAGTGTGTAGGATTTAGTGACATCTAGCGGTGTGGCTGCATATTGCAATCAACTGAACACCCCTTGTCAAAAACATGAAAAACTTGAAAGGCCCTCTCTGGAGACAGTGTTAGGTTTGTCTCTTCCGGGCTACTGTAGAAACGTAGAAGTGTAACTCTGTGGAGGAGGACCTGCTCCCCTCTCTAGATATAAAAGGCTCATTCTAAGGTAACGAAAACACAATGATTTTTAGTTTTATCGACTAATGATACATAATTATGAATATTATATTCCATTTCTTTCCCACAACTTTTCTTCTTCCCAGAAAATTAATGTTTTATATTTAAAAAGTGGTCATAATTTATTTTATTAAAAGTGCCACACCTCAGCTTTAGAAATCCTGAAATAAAAAGGTGATGTTTTTGGGATGCTTCATAAATAATTATTTTGATGGATAGGAATATTTGCGCTTACAAATGATCAAAGTCTAAATGAAACAACTACAGTTAGGTAAGATTTGAAAACATTTCAGTACCTTTGCCTAAGCAATGTCGAGGTTCAGAGTTGATGCCAAAATTGTACTTTCATTTCAGTACCTTACAAGTGCCCCACTCAGCATTCAAACATGGAACAATGTTTCTTTGTCTAATTCTCTCTCATACCTAGAGGGAACAGATGAGCCGAGGTCAGAGTATCCGTTGGTACGAGTCTCGTCGTCCGGGCAGGGGCTACTGGGAATGTAGTCTGGTTCCTCCCCTTCTCCGTAGTCCTCAAACTGCTCCTCGTTCAGAGAAGCCGAAGAACGTGTCGATAGGTCAGAGGTCACTGAGATGCTGGTCTGAGCACACCTGAGGAAAAAGAGGAAGGGGTTAGTGTTATACTTCTATACAGTCTGCATTTATTATTTGCATTTCAACAAAGGCACTTCATAGGTCATTTGATTCTGATCTGATATCAATAACACATGACAACAAAAGTAGCCCCTGGTATATACTTGAGATTAGATGATACATTTTCCTTTAGACTGATACATTATTAAGAAAAGAGTGTTGAGAGAGGAATAGGGGACAGCTGACAGTGGCTATAGGACTTTGGAAATAATATTTTTATATTTTAGTCTGACATACAGTATTTCAAATATCTTAAAGACTGTTTGAGAAACAAAAAAACGTGGACTATCAAGCTGAACAGAAACAAACATTTGTCGCCATGAAGGAAGGTCTGATGTATGCAGCACTGGAACAACATAATCAAATAATGACTGAAGAAAGATTTAGAGGCAATGAAACAAACAGGAAAGCTGAAATAAAATAAGGTTAAATAAAACAGGGCTTACTTCTCCCCAGGGAAAAAGAGATCCCCTAGTACGTCTTCCTTGTCCCCTGGTCTGATCAGGCCGTCGGAGGTGTCTGACCCTTGGGTGCTTTCCACAGCACTGTCTCTGTCTGATTCCCTCTCCTTGCCCTCGTCTGCCACCTCCTCTTCTGGCTCCTCCACCTCTCCCGGGAACAGCTGGCACTCAGGGACGGAGTCAGGATAGGCCAGCGTGCACATGATGACCGGACAAACCGGCTCCCCCTCACCACCCTGCAGAGGGATGGGAAGAAGAACAAAGATGGAGAAGAGGGACGGGGAGAAAGAGTTTATTGATTAGTAAGTGTACAAACAAATTTACAGACAGTGACTTGTAAAAGTCGAAACATCTCAGAGCTCGACTGCGGCTGCTTTGCGCTATTGCCAAAATCCTCCCAGTGAAAACCTTGTAACCACACTCTCACTCTTTCCAGTGATAGCATTATTTTATTGCAATCAAACTTCCATAATCCACTTCATTTAAATAAGATGCTCCTTGCAACTTCAGACCCTGCCTTGTTACAATTAAAACAGGAACTGCTTAAACTGTAACAGAGTAAAAACATCCGGCTCAGAAAATGACAAACTATTTAGAGGCTATAGCCTAACAAAATAGCAACTAACTCAGTAGCTCACTAAAACTAACCTGTAAGCATAAGGGCAAGTAATTATAAATATTTTTTTTAAAGTTGTGTTAAGGTTTTAAAAAAAAATCAAGACCAGTGACAGTGACAAATGATGGAATTTCTGAGTAGATTAACTTTTTATGAAAATAACAATATATTGCATGCTAAGACATGGAGTGGCTATGCCATTAGCTTGTAAACACAGAGAATGAAAATGAAGCAAAAGCAGCCAAAGGTTTAAAGGAATAAACATTTAACAGTGCTTTACACGTGGAGCAATATTTAGATCCCACAAAAATACATTACACTATCTTGAAAATTTACATTTTTAATATAGAAGTCCTTTGGAATTAATCAAAATTACCATGTTTTTAGTTTAAGGTGAGCTGTTTACAAACTACGGTTTTTGTAAATGCTTTGAGTAACTTGTGGATTCTGTTTTAGGGTGGATTTCCCATTTAGTAAATTCCTTCACTGTGGGAATGGTCTCAAGTTGACATGGGGGGGTCTGGAGGGCTAGAGGGGTGAAAGGGCAGCAGGTCAAAGGTCACAGGTCCCGCTCCATCTAGTTTCACTCTTTAATGGCTCAAATCTGGTCTAATGCAACAGAGAACAAGGACTTAACTCAGCATGACCGAACAGCTGAGACACATAGCAGCATGTAAAGAGGCAGGGTGAGTAATGTGTTGGATAGTGAGTAACAGAAAGGTGGAGAAAAAGAGAAGAGCACCTAACAAGTGAGTGGAAGAAATAAAGGGCATAAGGAACAAAGCCAAGAAGGAATAAAAGGGAATTATAAGTACAGTGAGAGGGTGAGATTAGACGAGTGTGAGAGCTGTGAAGAAAAATTTAGAAGAGGCATAGAGATAACAAAGTAGCCTGAGGTCATTTATTAGTGACTAATAAAATATTTCAGAAACTAAGATTCAGACTGCTTTCTGTCTTTGTGTCACACACAAGCTGACCAGTGAAGTGCAAGTACCAATTTAACTCATAAACTGAATCTCTGTACTGTTACAAAGAGCCAACATGGGGTCTGGAGCTGACTCACTGAGAATTAAAGCAAGGATAAAGGTCTCTTTTGCATTCCTTAGACCAGTCTCCTTATTTCCCTGCAGCAGAAAAAGAAACCATGTCAGGCAAAAAAAAACAGGCAGCCCCCCCTGTACTGCTACACAACATTAAAAAAAAAACTGAACAAGCTAACACAAGTTTGACACGTTACGCACATTCTGAGAAAGAGAAAAGAGGAGCTTTTTTATCTTAAGTACTAGCTCACATAAAATGAACTAATATTGTCAGTCAAAATATAGAACAGAGCGCCTCAATATGGGTCGTAAAGGTGAAAAATCTTGCTTATGCAAAAAAATTCCTAATTATGTGACAACATTAGATCGTTGGATCAGCTAGAAATGATCACTTCAATTCAAACTTTATTTCAGACTCAAAAAAGTCCATAGTAAAAATAACAGAAGAAGAATTAAAGAAAGAAACAGTCTACAACAATACAACATTCAATTTAAAAAGAGTTCATATGTAGACAATTTCTCCAGTGTTTTCTAAGCCTGGATGAGTACCGAGAGCAGCTCTTCCAAGGGCTGGTTAAAGCCTCTATGATGCTGTTCTCAGACTCATCCAATCGACACATGAAATTGTACTTCAGACGTCTTAGAAGTGCCTCACATGTAGGAATACCAGAAAACACAAACAATTGACTAGCACTATGCCATCTAGGAACCTGAAGCAACAACACTTCATTGGCAGCGTAAAACTTTTAGTTGATGAAGCGATAAAATAATGACATTATAAAACCATTCTAAAATTAAGGTTAAAACTCAAACTATTCTATCCATAGAGTTATTATATGTGCCTTCATTCCAACTATACACTATACTTATGCTACTAATACAAGATCCCTAGTAAAGGCTGTACTTAATGACTGCTCATTTGAAAGTATTCAAAGGGGTTTATCTTCCTATGTTCAGGTGAATGTACTGTATGTCAGCGACTCAGTCAAGTGTTCAGAAACAGTAATCATCACTGAGGCTGCTAATTAAAGCTTTTCTGACAGCTGTTGCTTCAGACAAAGACTCTAATGGACAGTAATACCCTACAGTATGTGTGTGTGAGAATAATAAAAAAGCGATGATCGCAGGAAGAGCTGTGTGTATGTGTGTTTACAGTATATTTTTTCTGTAGGTACATGCCTGCTACAGAACAGCCTGTGGCCTGTAGCTGCCAAAACATGAGCCTGCAGTGTTGCTTAATTGTCTAGAGAACAAACAGTGATTCTGCCAGTGGCTTTGAACCGAGGACACCAAATTCTGCTTGTGCTTTTAACTGCAGCAGCTCTGTCGGAAGCCTGACAAGCTGTCATATCACCCTTCAGCCAAAGTTTTTTTTAATTTTTTTTATCACCCTTAAATGTTTGCTTGGGCTAAAACAGTTTTGTTATTGATGATGTATCAGCAGGTGTGAAGCCTTTCAGTGTTTGGTAGAGCACCTGATGTATTATACAACATCTATTTTATACTATAGTGTTGTTTTACAGGACGGTTATTTAACATATCAATAGCATTTTTCAAAATACTCACTTTAGCTGAATAGATTAATATCCGCAAACTAATAATATTTTCAATCTTATGAATAATATATAATATAATCTCAATTAATGATTATGATGCCTTTCTGTCAAAATTTATACCAGATATCAAGAAGACTAAAAAACGCTAATAGGTCCAAATGAAAAACAGAACTATATTAGCTGAAAGAGAAATAATACTGGATCATGCTTTGAGCAACATTCATGTCCATGGATTGTTTTTATCAGATGTAAAGACATTTACTAGAGAGGGACAGGAAAGATCAAAAAAAGCTTTGCATCGTTACTGTGCACAACATACATGCTGTTGTACATATTTTTTCACCTTTTACTTTAAATAAAATAGGAGAAAGATGTCTGATCTCTCTGTGAGTGTGTTGCTGCAGGGTCTGACCTAGTTAGAATACAGACATCCTATCATTTCTTTCCTGCTTCTTCCCACTCTCCCAGGTGAGACAACTGTCTGAACAAGAGATGAAGAAGGAAAAAGAAAAATTAATTCTCCTTCGCTGAGATTAGAAATTCAGGCTGAGTAAATATACCTTTGTTGTGTTTTTGTCGTCATTTTGTGTGTTTTGTGGGGAAGACGGTGTGAATGTGTATACAGTATGTGACCGTATGTATGTTACCAACAGTAAGCCATTTGTGTATTTGTGAACGCTGTATCTGTCCAGCTACCCTGTTGGCCCAACCCAAAGCCCCATACAGGAGCTCTGTTTAATGTCCTACACATCATCCATCATCACTAAATCACCCATGTGTGATGGATTTATTACATGTAATTTATTACATGTCATGTGTGGATGAAAAAAACACATGTAAGCAGTAAACTTACAGGTCAGACATAGACACAACGATTGCAAACTCAGATGTATCAGGTAGAGAAACTGTTGTGCAGCATGAAAAGATACGCATGAAGAGCATGAATAAAGAGCAGGGACACTTGTCATTTCTCTACAAGCAGCTGAAGACGGTACAGCAGAGAAAAGATCAGAGGCTGCTGAAACTAACTCAAAAAAACACAAGACGCACTGCTATGTATCTGTGCAACACTTTGGAAATCTGTTTGAAGTAACTGGAAAATAACTTGACCTCTTAATTGACTTTCAGTTAAGCTTTGTAGGAGCATCAGATCTTCAGCAGGGTATAGCTGGAGGTTTATGTAATATGAATGATGACTACCAATCACACCATGTTGAGTCCCGAAAATGCTGAGTAATGTATTTGTCACAGTACAACTGTTGAGCAACACTGCAAAAGATCACAGTAGAAAATAGTGAGATGCAAAGGATGTTATTGTATTGCAATTATTCCTGCAATACTGGTTGGTAGGGAGGCAAACATTAACTCAAAAATGTGTTTTTCTTATGTTTACATCCCCTAAAATGTCTGACCTGGACTATTCTGACTTGTATTGGTCCAAAGTTTGCCACTACAGAAGTGTTTTCACATTCCTCTACTGAAAGGGGAGATGTCTGTGCACTTCCTAAAAATATGAGACTCAAACGTACACCGGGCGAGCTAGATTTGGTACATCACAAATCCGAAAGCCAATCGCTGTCAAACTTGCAAATGTAATGAGCCAGTTCCCAGGCAAGCTTGGTTAGCTATCAAGATGTGAACACACTGTAACTTCGTAGCAGATATTATTGTACGTTTTACAACCACTAACGCTGTCTCAGCCACTGCCAGTTACAAGCTAACAAGCTAACAAACAACATAAACAAAAGATGCTAACTACACTATTCTGCTATGTCTGCTAGTCACTGATTTTGGTTCACAACAGACTCCTCATCTGAGTCCGGGTCTGACTGAGGCTGAAACATGTAACATTACGGCTGAATCTCTCCCATGTTTCCTCTAACACTAGCCATCTTTATGTGCACTGATCTTTCACCGGTCAACCTAGCGCAAACAGCGGTGGTGGGCGAGAGTAGATTTGCTTCTAGCCCCTCTTGAGGGTTTTTAAAACTTTTTAATGTGGGAAAATTAAAAAGTTTTTAAAATAAAATATGAGTCATAACTCAGTATTTTTATGTGCCTTAGAACGTGGCTGGAGAGGAACTTTAATTATTTTCTCATTATATAATATGTGTTTGTGTTAGAGAAAGCCTTGGAATAAAACAGGCGAGTGGGAGCCCAACATGCATTCAGAGACTTTTTAGAATTTTATTTCCTCTGACATGACCTGTCGTCAAATATTTAACCCACATTTGCGATGTAAATTCCTCATGGATATACTGTAAGTATCACAAACGTTATTCTTAGGAAGTGAAGTCAAATTTGACTCTTTAGTATGAATGTGTGTCTTTTTATGCACCAGAACACCAAGACAAATTTCTTGATTCCCATTCTGATTACTGGCACAGTGAAAAGAAATGGAGCCATAATCAAATAGAAGTCAAGTATTAGTTACACCTGAGCTTTTCCAAAGCGAGACTGTCCTCCCAAGAAGAATTACAGCATCAGGCGTTTCAGCAAAAGGCCTGAAACAACATGTTTTCATTCAAGTGACAAATCCCTATAGCAGCCGTATTAACTGTGACCGGAACAAAGAAAAAATTCAGGTGAAGTCGCGGTCTTATCAAAACAACACATTATTAACAGGCGAGGCCGCTGTTCATTTCCCGTTTTCAACACAGCATGACCACAATTGTTCCCTACCCTTAACCAAGTGTTTATTATTGTAATCATGATGACAAAGGTCCCCTAACCTTAATGAAATAGTCATTTTACCCAAACAACAATGTTAACCTAAATCTAACTCAATTGGTTTTATGCATAAACCTAACCAAACATTAACCACAGTGTGGTCCCCTCATGTAATAGTTATGTTTACTTAGTAGATTTGTTTACTTATTAGTTTATTATTACTTGAAGTTCTGAAAGGCCGATAGGGGCGTCAGATAAGAAAACGCTTCCATGTGGCGTTTTAGCTGACAAATGACGTCAATTAATTTTGAGGACTTTTCTTGCTCCAAGTAAAAATCTACGTATATAATCTACATTCATCTTTTAAAAAAGAAGATTCGACTCACGGTTTTTGTAGCTAATTAATATACTTGCACACAGCGGCAGTATACACTTGTATACGATAAAAACTTACATGCGCGCACACACACACACACACACACACAGAGTGACAGGTAGAGTGACATGAACTGATTACCAACTGAAAGGCCAATTAGGTTTAGATTAGTGTTCAATCTCAAAGTCATCAAATGCTTCAACTCTTGATCTGGTTGAACAACAGCAGTGTCAATAAAAAGACAGACTCTTGGTGCACCTCTCCACACATCCCTTTAGTCTGTGCTGAGTGCTGAGGGTCAATACCATTTTAGTGCTGAACAAATCATTAATCTGCTCCTCTGGCACACGGGAGAATTATTAAGATGACCATGCATTTCAAGGCCCTATTGATCTGAATGTAAAAAGTGGGAGATGGCTGCCAGACCACCACTGGGTAAGAGTGGCACAACCTGAGCATGTTATTTTCTCTGCTGAAAATGCTGCCAGTAGACTGAGATTTCAATGTGTGTCTAATTTAGTTTCACTCGTTTATCATACTTTTTCTTTTTTTTTACTTTTGCAGAATTTTCCATAAAAACATTTAATTACCAAACCCAGTATAACAGAAAATGCCGTAAAAATTACATTTTTGATGCAAGTTGACCTGCATTAGATAATTTAATCAAGTAAAATTGTTTTTGCATTTTAAAAAGTTGAACCTTCTTCATTTAAAAAGGATGGAGCAGTCTTATCCAGCTTTAGGTGATCTAAGATCTCTAATGAGGACCACCCTCTCAGAATATTTGAGCAATATTTTTGTTTGTTTGTGGTTTGTCATTTGCGCAAAACTAGATTAAAGGAATTACACCGCTTAAACGGTTTTAAAATGTGTTGTTCCTGTTGTCTATTTGTTGTACTACTAGTTGGACAATAAACATCCTGTTGCTGTACATTCAAGCCAAACAAGTGTTGTGCAAAAGACAGAGAGAACAAAACAGAGATGGAGTGCTACAACCATGTGGGGAGGGATTGGATGAGCGGACACATGAACTGACATCGCCTGGATCGATCCACATGGAGGATGAGCAGAAGAGTGACGGATAAATTGAACGGGGGAAATACGCAGAAATGGATCCGGGAGAAAAAACAGAGAGTGAGTATAGAAAGTGAGAATAGAGAGACGGGCAGCAGAGAAGGAACAGCAGTCTCTCTGCTTGTTTGTCAGACCAAGCTCCAGAGATAAGAAGCGTTTCTCTGCAGAGGTTTTACATCTCTCTCTCTTTGTTCTTTTCATCCTCTCTTTCTCTTCTAAGCCCCGAGGCTCCTTGAATGCTGCCACCACAGAAATATTCACCTATAAAGTGAATCGTTTAAAATGCTTCTGCTCTGATACTCAGCAGTTCGACTCCGGTGAGTCTCAGATCTCACCAGTGGGTAACAAGAAGCACTGGGACAGGAGGGTATAAGAGGCTTTCCTGAAGCTTAAAAGGATATTCTAATTCACAAGAGCTGAAATGACTCATCAACTCTTTGATTAGTCAATTCATTTCAGTCATTATTCAAGCAAACATTTGATGATTCCAGCTTTTCAATGATATGATGACAGTATATGATGATGATGACAGAATATTTTAAGCTTTGGCTCTGGGAAACTGCGATCAACATTTTTCAGTATTTTCTGACATTTCATACACAAATAAGCAATTAATCGAGTAAAAATAAAAGCCTTCATTTGTTGAGCTATGATCATATCTACACGATACCACTTTGGAAAAAATACTCTGACAGGGGAGCATGCACGCACCCTCTGTTTGTGTGTATGTGTATGTGCTGTATGTCTGTTTCCGTCATGTCTCCATTATTCAGCTCCTATGGTAAGCAATACTCTTCCTACGCATGCACACTCACGCATTACACAAAGGGGAAGTAATGACTCATATTTCATGAACATTTTCTTAAGCCAACACTGTGAGAAGCAAATGAGACACACACACGCACACAAGCAGACACACACACTCTCTCTCGCCCCTGAGAAAAACTTAAATACTGCACAAAAACTTTTAAATAAATCCTCTCTTTCTCTCTGCTCATTCATTAAGTCAAAAGAATAAGTAAAACATCAACATGGGGGCTTTTAGTGTTTCAATCACAAACACACACATTTGTTTCCACCTGAGTCTTAAGGGAAACAGGTAGCTACTTGGATTACCAGGAATGTTCCACTGGACAAAGGACAATGTAGGGAGGGACTGGAGCTTCACACTAGACACTGTGTGGAGGCATTCTCAATATAACCCAGCTTAGATTCTCACAGGAATCCCCAAGAGGTGAAACAGTGTGTGTGCCTGGGTTTGCTGTTGTATTTCTGTATCTAATGAATGATGACAAAAGTAGAAAGTACTTAAGAGTGAGTTTTATCAAGGGGGGAAATTCGGATCAAGAGAGAATATTAACATTCACATTAGGTTTAGGACAAGAGTAAAGAGTTAAAACTTGGTAGTAGTGGTGGTAGGATTTAAGCAGCTGTTAATAAATTAGTGCTGTTACAAGTGTTTCAAACAAAATTGCATGTGTGTGTGTGAGTGTGTGGGTGTGTGTGTATATACAGTAGGCCCGTTAAACAAGGAGAACTTGAAATACATCCCTTGATTATGAGCAATTTAATGTGTTTGTAGGCCTAACTTAATGCGTTCATTGCATTCTAATAACAAATAATCCTTGAGAACATGCCAAAGAATAAATGAGCTCTGTTAATCGTAGATCATAAAATCTGCACACAGAGCAATTCTTGTATCCTGCTGACTGCTGCTGGTGCACATTCAGTCAATGCTCTGCTCGATGGAGTGCGTGTGTCACTGTGCAAATGTGTGATATCAGAAAAAAAGCACAATCTGGTCCACAAGTTAAACCAAAAAGCTATGCAGTACTTTCCCCTCCCTGTGCGCATGTGTTACTCTCTTCAGAGAAAGAGAGAGAAACTAGGCAGCAGAGTGAAAGCTAATTGATGTGGAGACATAAAAATCCAACCCAAGATCAAAAGGTCCCTGTCATACTTAAGTATAATTTAGAGAAGTTGTCACACAAGTAGGCAGGTGTGTGTGGGGGGGGAGTGGTTCATTAGTTCATTTGCTCACGGGCTGTCAACCACCTGTTCTAAACTTCTGTTTGACAACTGCTTACAGTGTGTTTGAACAAAACAAGCAACTGCTTCACATCAACACTGGGGGTGCAGCAAAGAAAAATGTCTCACAACTTTTGAGAGGTAATGTCTGAAAGAGTTCTTGTTGAGCCCAAGGTGACATCTTTTTAAAGAATTAATTATCAAACTTTTTGCTGATTAATCACTCGTATTATTAAGGATTGCAAGAAGAGTTAGATTCATCTTCTAGGAAAAGCACAACACCGTGACTCATACAATGCAGCACAAACACTTAACAACTCTCTGTGTCATGCGGTGTTCACATCTGCCGTCCTCTCAGTCAGCCTGTGTTCTGTCTGGTGTGTTAATTGGCTCAGAATCATCAAACTCATGTCCAGTGACAACAAAGAAAGCACCTCGCTGTCTTTCTTTAATAACTTGAACTGTCTTTCTCTTACTGTTCTGTTGGTCAGCCCTTGTGCTGTTGTCCATTGAATGGGGGCGTTTCAGTGTGTCGTTAGTGGCAGACCCTCAGCAGGTGGTCAGGCCCCTGCCTCTTTGTCAGCTGTTGAATGTGCATTGCAAAAACTCACAAGAACCAAAAGAGCATCTGCAGATGTTCAGCAAGAGTTCAGAGACAATTATCTGGCTTCGAAACTACAGCACATTAACTCAGTGACAATGTGTTTGTGTTAAGAGAATTATTTGTTTTGTCAGAAATGTATTTTTTTCTACTCTCGTAGTATCAGTGTATCAGAAAGTATGGAAGAATCATAGAGAGGAGAGACTGTTTTAACTGCTGCAGATTAGCCTCCATTCACCCAGTAACATCTTAGTGCTGCATGCTAATCTAGTTATTCTAGTCCTGCTGTACACAACGTGCACTGTCAAAGATACTTGGCTGAATGTCAATCTTGTTCAAAGAAACAAAACCAAAAAAAATATTGTAAGAAACAACTATATTTAACTGTATGCACACAATTAAAATGATCTTAGTGGAAAACAAAATTCTTCCAGGGATGTTTTGAGCCAGGGACAATCAACAGGAAACGTCCTGCTCGGCTGAAGAAGAGAAAATCTCATTATGTAATGTCCAGTCACAGACCAGGAGTATTCAAAACGACTACGGAGTCTGACGTGACATGTCACAATTGTGATCCTCACAAATAAAACTCACCTTGCCTTTTGTATTTCTGGAGTAATGACCGATTATTAGTAGGAACAACAAGTGCCATTACTTGTGCTAGTACAAGTAGAAAGTACTTTAGAGTGAGTCATTTTTCAAATGATGACACTGTCACAAAGATGATTTGATGATCATGTTGTAAACGTGACTTACAGAAACGAAAAATATTTAGAAGTAAATCAAATTTCTTGAAAAAAATATTTACTTCCAAGCCTTGCTGTGTGTGTATTCTCCATACAGAACACCTACATTTTCAGTATGGTTGGTTCAAAATACAATGTCATTGTTATGGTACAAACTTGCCCATTTTCACTGAACCATGACCTAAATAAACAGACTTGAATAACCTGAATTACACTTAGAGAACATAATGAGGTCAGATGATTTCAAATCAGTTGATGTCCAAAGTAAACCTGTTGTTCTCACATTTACAGCATTCCTCCATCTTTTCTTTTTCGATCTATCTGTATCTGGTCGAGCTAGATCTGTCCTGTTCCCTGCACACTTCTTTTGATCACGCCGTCTCTCTCTCTACCTCCTTCCTCTCTGTCATCCCCTCTCCTTCCAGCTACCCTAATTTCCAATTAATCCCATTACCATCAGAGAGATGCTGAACCGCAAGAGAGCCACCAGTGACTGAGGCAGGGAGAGACAGGTGATCAGGAGGGATACTGGAGTGCAGACAGGGATGAGAGGAGAGTGAACAGAAGAGAGAGGACAGTGCAGTGTGATGACACAGACACCAAGAGCTGAGCAAGACAGACAGGGAAGCTGTGAGGCAGGGTCAACCCACAGGCAGCACACACATTCAAACACGAACTGGGGCACAATGGACTTTGCGCTGGCCCCCTCTCCCCCACCCCCCCAACTCACAGGCTTCCCCCTTCACTAAACTATCTATGCTGTCACTAAAACCTCACGTCTCTCTACACGTGTCTTTCCTCTGTTTTGTTCCCATTCTGTCAAGTATTCTTTCATCATCCCCATTTTCCGGCTGGTTGGGTGCAGTCCGATCGCTTACCCCGTTTACTAGTGAGGCGAGTCCATGGTCAGAAGTGCCCCTCTTTCCACCAGCCAAACCCTCATCCACTGAAGTCATCCGCTCGCCCTGTTCACCAGGGCTAAGTCTGTTGTCTTGGCTCCCACACACACAGACACAGACACACACAAACACACACAGGTGTTCCCTGAGGAGGAGGAAGCGTCAGGATAGTCCAAGGGGTGAGTCCCTGTTAGTGGTATAATCCAAAGGGAGGCAGAGGAGCGGTGCAGGATGGATCGTTTTAAAACCGGCTGCCGAGCTTCTCCTATTCTGAGAGAGACTGCGACTGCCTCTCTCTCTCTCTCTCTGTAACACACACGCACACACACACACATACACACACAAACAAACACAGGCACAGACTCTGAACTTCACACCCTCACACACTTTCCCCCTCTCGCTGACTGGTTCGCTGGCTGACTCGCATTCACACAGTGAGAGCTCAGATCAGGCAACAGTTGTTGAATTCATGGCCCCACCTCCTTCCCCCACCCTCCCCCTTATGGGTGGTTGCTTAGCAACTGGCTTCTGTGGGTGGGGCTAACGAGAGTCCTCACATTGCTGCACACTCTGGCCTCGCCGCCACCTACTCAGGCTATATTTGCATACCAAGCCCTGCCTGCCTCTGCTGTAGAAGAGGCCAGTGCCTGTGTGGGCTGTGAAGAGGGGGAGGGAGGTGACAGTTGCCACTTTAACTGAAACAGTTTGTCTTCAGTGATGCAGCAGATTTCACGCAATGGGTCAAAAAGAAAAACACGTACTGGGAGAGTCACAATGGGAAGGTAAAAAAGGATGGAGGAAGCATTAGAGACAAGGAGATTAATTGATAATGGTAATGATCTTTAGTTGTAGCCCTACGCAGCATTATAATAACCACAAACCTCATATTATTATACATTCTGTATCCCTGAACTCTAACATAAAGTCATAATCACCTCCCAAACAAGAAGACATATTGGACTGTTGAGTGAAGTTGTGGTTAATCCAATTAAGGTGACTTAAATTTCCACATTTAATTTGCAGGTTCATATGATTCAAAGTAGAGAAAATCCACAAATCTCTTATGAAATCCTCTCAACAATGCTTTGTGGTTCTACTAAAAGCATATACAGGCAAAGCTGCTTTTCGTGGCCCTTGAAAAGTTGGCATTTTACAGATACAATGTGTTGTATTGATGTGATAATTGAGGAGTTATGTACTGTACCAAAAGTCCGAGTCCTTTATTTATGAAAGTTGATTATTGGTTTAAATGAATCAGTGAAACTAATATAACTAACATATCTGTATTTTTTTTATAATTTGATGTGTAGAATGGATGAATCTCCATACAACATTTGCACCAACCCGTTTAAAATGCAAAACTATTTTTGCTATACTTCTTCAACAATTTTACAAAAACAACTTTCTTCACCTACACCAATTCTTCTACATTTCTAAATAATTTACTTTAAGTTTAAAGTCTTAAAGTCTATTTCTCAAAGTGTCTACAGAAGTTTTAAATACATGTAGGGAAATATTCTCCAAGTGGGCTCCCCATTATGTTTACCATTATTTCTCTTTCTCCTGTTATCTCAGCTACGCAGGATTTTTCATCATTCGTTTCATCACACTCCGTGCTTTACTCCCTCCATTTGTATCGTTTAAATTGCTCCTACTGAAGTTGGAGGCCACACCAAACTCTCTTGTCAGAGTCAGGGATACAGAAAACAACTTGAAGTCAGCACTGAAGAGCCCACACTTGTTCTAATTAGAGCTCCAAAACTGTGATGATCATGTTTGTCCCTACAGTCCCAGTGGAGCTGCTTTGCATTCAAAATTTGACTTGCTTTAAAGACTATATTGTTGGTGAAAAGATAAATGTGCAAATAGTTGAAATGAGGACCATATGGACATTGCCATGATATGATGGCAGACAGAGTGCTGTACACTAATTGCATATTGAGTTAACTACCAGTATATCTGTTTCGTGTGACCTGGTTTCAGTTGTGCTGCACAAAGTAATATAGGCAGAGGATGAAGTCTGTTTTTTTCTACAAACAGTAGCAATTCTAAATCACACATGGAATACTTGTGCCCCTTATCTCAGATTATTATTCAGATTATGTCAGTATAATTATATCTGTGATATACAGTATCAATGCATGTTTATAAATGTTGCTATTTCATGCTACTTGCCTAATAAGAGTTATGAAAGTAGCATGAGATAGCTTAAACTAACTTAGTAACAAGAGTTTCAGTAAAGATAGAGGGAAAGCCATGTATGGGATAGATAGATTAGAGCAGGGGTTCTCGAGCTTTTGTAACTTATTTCTGATCAACAAATTTCTGAGGACCACATTCCCAAATTAATGACAGAAAAATCATAACGTGACCAGAAAGCTAGCTAGTTCCAAG
>JBBPCS010000283.1:1344189-1359639 GCA_037974645.1 Hollardia meadi
GGAACGCTGGCTAGTTCCAAGGGAACGCTGGCTAGTTCCAAGGGAACGCTGGCTAGTTCCAAGGGAACGCTGGCTAGTTCCAAGGGAACGCTGGCTAGCTGTGGCAGACATTGCTAGTAGTGGCAGAACACGTTTGTCTGGTGATTTTCAAATGTAATTGGTCATTGAAATTGTGCATTTTAATACGGCATTTTTTTAAAAAATTATGTGAGTTCTTGAGCACCTTTAGATATAAAAATAACATTTTTTTTAAATTAGAAAGTACAATAATAGTAACAGTAATCTAACCATTAGGCTGTACCATTGCCTCCAAGGCCCACTAGATGATGCTCTGAGGCCCACCAGTGGGCACCCTAGCTGGATCAGGGTGTATTTTTGTTCTTTTTGTTGGAAACAGTGCAGGAGTATTCAGATCCTTTAATTACGTTAAAGTATTACAAAGCCTTGCATTGCAAATATTATTTAGGTAATAGAACGTAAGTATAATCAGAAAAATGTGCCAAAAGTATTAAAAGTAAAAGAATTCAATGTGACTGTTATACTTCAATATATTATATAGTTTATTATTACTCATGTATTAAAAAAAGCAGCACTTTACTCACACTACACTTTACTACTAATAATTAATTTCTTAACAGATCAATCTGCTGATTATTTTCTCGAACCCAAAGTGACACCTTGACAATGCTTATTTTGTCCAACAATAAAATAGTTGGCAATTAATTTTCCATTAATCGACTAATTTATTAATTGACTAATAAGTTTCAGCTTTGTTGAGTAGTTTCATTTATAACAAAACATAACAACTAAAGCTGTCAAACAATTTTAGTGAAGTAATAAGTACCTTAAAATTGTACTTAAGTACAGTTCTTGAGTAAATGTATTTTCAGGTGGCTACATTCCACCACAGGATGGAGGTGCCCTGGTTAGTGTGAATGTATTTGTTTTTCTCTAACTTGTTTTGTTTGTTTTTATTCTGTTCTGTGTGTTTGTTTCCATACACTACAAAGACCGGATCACAAAAAAGATAACATTTCACTGTGAATAATTTTTCTTTTGTGAAGAGTTTTCTCTTGATATTGTCATCCAAGAACTTCCTAGAGTCCCATATTGCCATTGTCCTACTTTCATTTGAAGGACCTGTTCCCCATGCTGTGGAAACATAAATCACACACCCTACTGCCGTCACAACAAATCCCCTCCGCTCTCTGAGCTTTACTTGTAATACAAAGAGAAGGATGATCGCTTCTGTATATTTTTTTCTTATTTGCTGTATGATACTTCTGTGCATTCGTTTTTTGATTCTACTATCTTCTGGCCGTCTTTCCTCCTCACTATGTTTCACCAAAACATAAGATTAACCTGTCAATATAATTAAACTATGTTGTCATTATAATTATGATGAACTGTCATATTTTCTCTGTATATGTTGTTATGTTTGGAATGTGTTAGCTCAGGTTTCACCACTTAATGTCTTCTTCCAGTAACTGGACTCAGCAGCCTCTGGCAAAGGCTGATGGCAGGTGAGCCAAAACTTAATCCTCATAAAATTACAAGGAAATGTCAGTGAACGTATTACCTCCTTGCTATCTCTATCTCCCTCTTCCACTTGTTGGCATATTTTCAATATTTCATCATTAATTTCATGAGTCACACACAGCATGCCGGCCAATCTCTGTGCCTCACATAGTGTCAGAGAGCCAAAGCTGCTTGATTCCTGATGCTCGATTTAAGTATTTTTGTGCTGATGGGGTGAGGGGGTGAGAAAGATGAAGAGGAAGAAAGAGATATGATTTAAACTGAGGGGGGCCAAATGAAATCTAATTGTGTGGAAAGGAATGCAACCTTCATACAGTCTCCTTTCTCTCGCCCTCCCTTTTGCTTTCTTGCTCCGTCACTTCTCAAAGATATTGGCAGTGGCTTGACCAATGGTCTGTGGTTATTTGTTTATGTGCAATTTGTTAGAGGGCTGGCCTCTTTCCCCCTTTTCAAAGAATCCATTTACAATTCTATTCATGTCTACCTGCCTCATTCACAATGCAGCACTGTTATGGACCAAGGGTTTTCAGTACATGCTTTCACAAAGTGTTAACACAGTTATGATAAGGATATTTAGACAAGGTAAGACATTATTACATTACTTTCTGTAATGTTGTATAATGGGAGTGACATGGGATGCAGTATTAAAGTGATGAGGCTAGGAGGCACAGAGGAGGTGGTGGTTCTGCATCATAGATGAACGGACACCGGGCTTAAGCAAACACACCTTCAGACACACATCTTAAAGAGCACATACAGTAGTATTAAAAAAACCTAAACAAATGTGTGTGTTGCAGAGCTCAGCCGAAACAGCTCTGCGTGGATTCTAAACCAGCTGCTGGGGTTCGCAATGCAACAAGACAAATGATAGAAAGAAAGAGGGAGGGGGTAGATGTGGATAGAGGGAGAGAGGGGGAGGCCCCACAGAATAAGACAGGAAGCAGAAAAGGCTTAGAAGAAGAAACGAGGCAGGGATACTCTTCAGGGGGCAGTGGGTTGGTAGGTTGCTGATTTGGGCCGAGTGCTGTAAATGCAGGTACCTCTGTTACTCTGCTACCGCCATACACGTACCTAAAGATTTCCTGTGGCAATGTTGTTAGTCACAAACAAATTTAATTTAATTTCATTAGTGCCTAGGCCACCAGTTCTTGACTTTGACTACTGTGCCACATTCAAATAGTTTTGTTTTTTTAAGTGATGTGTCATTTCTGGCTTAAATAAGAACACATCATTTATAATGTTGCATTTTAGATGCCTTAATTATCGTCTATTATACAGGGTTAGGGTATGGAGATCTGACAGCATGCAACCACCAACTGCACAACTTAAAGAGACGCACTATAATGAGAATGTAGGCAGTGGAGCCGTTGAGAGGAAGGGGTCAGATTGAGTGTGAGTGAGCAAGTCGGTGAGCGAGCTAGCAGGAGGAAGATTGAAAGGGCTGAAATGTGCATGCATCATTTCTGTTGCTATCTTGAGTTTGCCAGGCTTGACAGAAAAAAGTGAGACCATGAATAAATAAGCCTCAGTACGTGTGATTGAAAAATGTAGACGATGAATTTGACAAGAGGCAAAGGAGGCATGATGAGGAGGGGGAAACAAAAAGTCATATGAAAACAATGACAGTGCAGGGGAATACATCTCTAGGCAATATGAAATTTCACTTTAGTTTCGCTACATCAGGAGGCAAGGCACAAAGACTTGAAAGATATGAAAATCAGATATGAAATGAAAATCATAAAACCATGAATCTGTAATGCCAAACAACAAGTATGAGCAGCGATTTAGTTTCAACTTCCCAAAACTTAATTTTCAACTTAATCCATGCAAAAATACACCACTGAGTGTAGACTGTAAAATACATGCAGAAGCAGCAACAGTAGCATAATATTGCATAGATGTGTACAATATTGTCTAATGCTACTGCAGATCTAATAAGAACAACAGTTAATGTCTTTGAAATATGAACAATTATCATGACATCAAGGTTTTTTATACAGAATTGTAGTTACATTTAAGTAACATATCAAGTACCATGGAGAAAATTTGAAGGAATCCTGCAGGTCAAATATGTAAAGGATGCACCACTTCTTACAGCAGGACAGCTATCTGAAACCAGGCTACTGGGTTACGTTGCCTGCAAGGAAAACTCACAGACATTCGTGGAGGTATTGATTACTGTTCACATGGTGAGAATGCATCCGTTTATGAAAAGACACAATGTACTCAGTATGTATATGTATATGTCTTCAGTGCTGTGAAGTGTAGTAGAAATACATATTTTCATTATTTCCCAGTCATCACGAAACACCTTGAGGTCTATGACCAACAAGAACTTTTCTTTTTTTGGATAGGGCTCAACAGATCAGTAGAATCACGGTTTAAAGTGATTTCAGTAAAATATGGCTCTTAAGTAACATCGAGGGGGACTTGCAGCAAACTGCAACTACAATCCTTATCCGCCAGTAAAGTTTTTTTCTTTCTTTTTGTTTTGCTAATTTTAAATGGCCCTTTGACTTAAAAATTAATGTTTATACCTAGTGTTGGGTAACAGATACAGAGGAGTACTTTAAGACAAGACTGTTCGCTGCACATCAGAACAATTTTTAGCATTATTTCAAACTGGCATGCGGGTAAAAATTTAAAAAAAAATGTATGGAGGGATGTGTCTATGTCTGTCAATACAATGCTGTGGTGAGCTAATGCTTGCTATGTTGACAAACCTAGTTTGCCTATAACTTTTTGATGCCAACTTTGCATCAATATTGAAAAATGTCTGCCTTTTTAAGGCTATCATTGTTGTCATGTGACAGTCTTTTGAAAAAAGAGTGGAAAGGAGATCATGGGTCAAGAGAGACATAACCAACACACAGGATCTTCTCTGTCAGTTTGCTGAGCACGCCCTGCTAACTGGTGACTGACGACAGTTTAAAGCCTGATGGTAAATACACGACCTGATCGTCAATCTATCAAATCACTAACAGACCAGTGGGACACCAAGTGACAGATGGATCAATGACGAAGTGAGGAGGACAATGTAAAGTCTGATTAAAAGGTGAGATAGGACAAGAATTGCACCTTGCAGTTGTATGCCTCTGCGCGCCAGTCAAGTTGCAGTTTACTTAATAATTCATAAATTCATTCATAATTAGCCATTAGACCTTGACCTTTAACCTCTGACCACCAAAACCTAATCAGTTTATCCTTGGGTCCAAGTGGACATTTGTGCCAAATTTGAAGAAATTTCCTCAAAGCGTTACCAAGATATCACGTTCACGAGCATCGGACTGATGTGAGTCTGATGAAACTTGACATTTTACCTCTGACCACTAAAGTCTAATCAGGGCATCCTTGAATCTAAGTGAATAGTTGTGGTAAATTTGAAGAAATTTCCTCAAGTTGTTCCTGAGATATCATGTTCACAAGAATGTGACGGACGGAAGGACGGACAGACGGACCACCTGAAAGTATAATGCCTCAGGCCACAGCTATCAGCGAGAGAAATATTAGGAGGAAGACAGAAAGAGAAAGGGATGATGATTAAAGACAAATTCTGATTATTTTTGTTTAAAACTCCAAACATTATATCAAAACCATTTGTGTATTTACAGCTCAGAGCCAAAGAAGAAGTACTGCAGTGTATCAGTAGGATGTTCAGGGTTTATTGGAGGTTTTCACTTCCACTATTAAAAGGTTACAGTGGGTGGGTGGGTGGGGGCACTCTGTGTGAGCTGAACCGAAACAATGCAACTAGACAATGGCTGCTAATTAGCCTGACAGACAGGAGAAAAACACTGAACCATGACAGGAGTAGTTGACCAAGGTCATGGAATATAAATGCACTTTGAAAAAAGGTGAAAAAAAAACACGAGATGCACACAGATTACACACACACATTGGATGAGGTATTTGAATTTACTGAGACAGATAAACTGTATTCATTCATTGGTGATTACACGCTGGTCAACATGAAGAATTTCCTCAACTTTGTCATACTTTACAGCTGTTGCAAAGTGCCACAACAGACACATTGTACGACAGCACAAGCATTTACTGTAACAACTGTACAGCTATACTCTAAAGCACTGCAACCAATATTAAGATCACAATGGGACACCAGTGACAGGTTGTTCAACATGTGATGAACTATTTCGTAGTATTATTCCAGTTGCACAAAAAGTAGTTCAGCAGTGTTGTGGTTTAAAGACACCTGGGTGCCGACACAGGAAGTTGGCCACGGTAAACATTTCCAGCAATACCACTCCTTTCTTTCGCTCACAGTTCTCGTTTAAGTGTAAAAGAGATTTGAGCCAGCTGTGAGGTTATTGTGTGACACCGTGTTATGACACTGCAGACGATACGATTCTGCTGAAACACCTGTTGAAACAGTTTGTGCAAACATAAACTTCCTTTATACTGTAACCCTGAGGAGGAGGCAGCGTTTAGGTGTGAAATTGCCTTGTAAACTTGCTACATATGCTGTTCATCAGTCTATCTTTTGTAATTCACCCAAACTTTTTGTTGCGTGTTATCTAATGAGAATTGAACCAAAAAATAGTGTTTAACCACTATTTTCTTTAATATATTCATACTTTTTGAGTGTAAATAAAATGCATTATTATAGTTCTGAAATGCTCCATTTTCCTGCTGTGGGTCAGTAAAGTTCTGTCTTTAATTTCCGCAGACAGAACTGTGCTCATTTACATCATCTTGTTAAATTTTATGTAAGTAAATATCCCAGTAAATCCAAAACAATGCAGTGCCTTAAAGGTGTTTGGTCATTTCCAGTCAGTTTGGTGAAGGCAGTGCCATAACTACTAGTGGGAGTGTGTATATCTTTGTTGTATATGAAAGAGGGAGAAAGAGAGAGAGGGAGACAAGGGCAGTGAAGGTGGAGGAACTGAGCTCACGTGACAGCTTTTCCATTCAGTCCACAAATCACAGGACAATCAGTGGCCTAATTAAACAAACAGAAAGAGAAAGAGGGAGAAGAAGAGAAAAAACAGGAAAGATGAGGGGAATAAAGAGAAAGTGAAGCTGGATAAAAAACATGGGTGGACTGATTGAAAGCTAGTGAGAAAAACAAAGGAGAAAATGGGGATCAAAGAAACAAAAAACTACCTCAAAGAGAGGGAGGAAATGAGAGGAAAAAAAGAGCTGGAGAAAATCAATGATTTAATCAGGTAAGGCCCAAGAGTCGAAAAAGACAGTAAAGTAAGAAAATGGAAAGAGGGATGTTAACAGTAGTGAGGAGAGGTGTTTTACACACTGGTCTTTGGCAACATAAGAAATGCTACAGGCTCAGATTTGGGGGCAGACAGAGAGAGAAGTTCGGGGCAGTGCTGTTGCAAGCAATTCCGTTCATCCGCTTTGAAAAGAAGAAGACAGGGTCTGGACACTAATTATGGATAGCAAGACAGACAGACGGACAGCAGAGCTTAGCCCAGACCTCCAGCACTAGTCAGGGGAGATAAGAGTGGAGAGAGACGAAAGGAGAGAGACAGCGAATTAAGGAGGATGGGAGGAGAGTGGGACAGAAAGGGGTAATATTTTTTCCCAGTATGACAAAGGCCCAGTACAATTTCCAGTCTGCAGCCATTACAAGGTCAGCAGGAGAGCATAAAATGCAAAAAAAAATCCACTCAAGCAAAAAAACAAAACAACCAACAGACTGCTGGATATGATTCAACTGTCTGGCACTTTGATGTGAGCCATCATTTAGACTCAGTCTGACAAAGAGAGTGCAGTCTGTGTAACTGTTGTGACTGACTGGGTTAGAAATTGGACATACCATTAGTCTGCTAACGCACAGTGCAATCTCTCATTTCAGCTTCAATGATAGCACTTTGTGGGTTTTTGACTGTACATCCACTAATAAGTCCTGGCATGCATGCCCTTTAGTATATGATATTATATTATATTATAATAGAACAGTGCAGATGGTTACTTTTATGTATTCTGCTGAGTACTGTGACGCTTCCTTCTTCATTCTTTGCAGAAAGGATACTTCACAGCTGTGCCAGTTCACATGTTGTCCTGTCCTGTCTAGCAGAGGCACCCAGGCAGAAAGAGAAGTTGTTTGGAAATGAACAGCTAAAAGTGATTGCAAAGCAAAGTGTTAAGAGGGGTGTCATCAAAAAAAAGGAAGGGGCACCCATGTACGTACTGAAATGGACAACAACAGCTGTTTAAACAGGCATACACAATACTGACTCTCTTTATTTGCTGGAAGCTTGTGCGCTCCGTTTGAATTCACACCAAATCTGGAAATGTGTACCTGGACTCACAGCAGCTAATAGACATGCTGCAACATGATATACCCTCAAAATGTTTAGGCATCAAAACTGCTTTAGTCTCCAAAATTGCAGCTATACCAAGCTGAACCCTTCTCCCTTGGGGTTGTGCAGAGGCGTGGGCATGTGTATTTGTGCTTTAGAACATAACCTGCGAGAAACAATCAGAATGTAACGATTTATTTCTGTGATTTGTTGTCGGAGAGGAGGGACCAACCTGCAACCAAGTCTGACTCACTCTGCAAAAGTGACACATGATTCTGTGATTCAGATCCATTCCAAAATTTAATGGGTTCTTCATTGGCCCATGCTACACCCTTCCACCAAGTTTCATGAAAATCAGGCCAGTAGTTTTTCAGTAATCCTGGTGACAAAAAGACAAACAGACTGAACCAAAAACATGACTATCTTTGGCCAAGTTCAAAAGCATGGCCCCACAAAGTTAAAGGTAAAAATTAGTTGCTTACTGATGGCTTGTGCAATCTGAATATCTGTGCATATAAAAACATACTTGCATTAAAGAATTAGAATTAGCTTCTCTGTACCGACCACCACCACCCAAAAAGCGTATGCTTCATGCTCCCCATCCAGATGCTCCTGGCAGGAGGTGACCTCTATTCACTACCAGACAGACCGTCTGTGGCAACACACACACACAGACACAGACACAGACACACACACACACACACACAAATATACAAAGAGAGCCTGCTCAAAGTCAGAATAAAGTCATTTAAACGTCCAGAATAACAAGTTGAACAGGAACAGCAGACAAATAAACGACCATTTCTTTTGCTTCCTCTTTGACTCCAGCCTTGCTCACATTCATTGCAGCTCTCATCCAAGTGCTAAGTCATCTCACAACACTCCCTCAAGAGCAAAATGTAACAAAGTAATATTCTCAGATCAGCAATATAAACGTTGCTATAAAAATATTTTAAGCACCTATAGTGGAGTAACTTTTTAAATATTGCATCTCCAAAGAAACAGCCCTGACACACACACGCACAAACACGCAAACATTAACATAGTGGAATTGTCTGAGGTAATCAAATGCCAATGAAAAGCCTCATTTATCACATAAAAGTTAAAAAAGAAGTTACTTGCATGTGTTTCAGTGTGTATGGATGCTATGGATGATATGTTGGTGTGTGTGAATAAGAAGCAGTGATGGAGAGAGAGGAAGAAAGTGGGAGAGGAACAGAGAAAGGGAAGGTCTCGGGCTGAACGAGTGATGTTTCTGTTCATTAGCAGTCCACCCGTATAGCCCCACAGTTACAGGATAATCATGTCTGCTTGTGTCCTTGACTGTCATTGGTGGGACTCTGCTGGGCCTTGTCTCTATTCCAGACTGTGTGCGTGCGTGCGTGCATGTTTGTTTGTTTGTTTGTATGTGTACGAGAGTCTTTCAAAACTTTAATTAACCAACGAAGCCAAATACATTGGTGCCAAAAACTGTGGGGAAGCAATGCTTGTGCTCGTCCAAATTAACAAAATGTAATTTTCCCTTCCTTTCCAATCCGCCTATTGTGTGTGCATCCTCAAATCCTCTGAGAATTAGTGAGACAATAGTAACAGCATGTTCCGCATTAAATATGTTTTAATGGTGTTGTTTTTTCTTTTTTGGAAACTGGAAATATGAAGCACCAAGAAACATGAAGATAAAAAAAAGGAAGAAACATAACAATTGTCCTTCAGTGTTGCTGCGATGTGCACATTGTCCCAATTTTACCAGGATGCCTCGCTACACTTCTTTATTGATCGCTGTTAGAATGATTTGGCAACTCCACAATATTGGGTTAACTGGCTGCTGTTCACAAGGGTATTTTGCAAACGTCTGTGGTGCTGTGATTGATGGGTGGCAAATTGAGCATATTTTCCACATACCTGTCTTACAGTTATCATTTTTTATGTCACCACATGAGTTTTTCCAAATTCTGATTATGCAGAAGTTTCAGTAGTCAATTGAGTGTAAAGAGAAACATACATAATCTACATCAGATAGAGATAAATCACGCACAACAACAACTACAAGGCTCAGATTGAGTTTTCAGTCATTGAGAACACAAGCTGCCTGCCAGTGAAATTTAAAATTCCACTTCAAAGTTTTGCAATCTAAATCACTGTGATGGTACTGTCAACCAAAATCAACCAAATATGAAAACAACTTAAGACAATATAGTGAATGAAGTGTTTCTCTCACTCTTACTTGTCACATGAACCCCATTGCCTTAAAATGCTGCATTGAAGACTTTAAGATCTTTAATTAACGTAATTTCATGTTTTTTTCAGGATTTACAGACACAATGTTTATCTTTTTGTCGAAGGCAGTCACAGTGAAGACCTCACAGGCTTGTTTCTGGCTAATCCTCACCATATCATCAGTTCCTGTCTGAACAGAGAAAGGCCAGGGACTAACTTAGAAGTGAGGCCTGATGAGTGTCACCTTCACTAATAGGCTCCGTCACTCACACTCACTGAGGCTCCGTCACTCAGGCCAAATGGCTTACCCATTAATAAATAAGATAAAGGTGCTGCTTAATTTATCGGACTGTTGTTCTTCTGTTCTTTCTCTTCATCCACCTCTTATCTTTTCTTTGTTTTCTCAGTTTTTTTTCTGTTCACTTTCCCTTTCGTCTCTCTTCAGACTCTCCCTCTTTGCCTGCATTCCATCTATTGCTCTTATCACTTTCCAAACTCTCATTCCCTCACGTCCATCAGTTCACACTCAACCCACTGCATCCCATCTATCATTGCCTTTATCGCTATTGTGTCTCCTCTAACTTCCTTGTCTCTTTCTCCCTTCTTCTTATTTTTTCTAATGTCATCACGACCCCATTATTTTCTCCTCTCTTGCTCAGACAGAGGTAAACAAAGCCCACATAGTCAGTATTCACATGCACATTTGCTTTCCATAACCTCCTTTAGATGAACTCAAAGTCAATACACTATCAATATAACAAACAAACACAATGAATACCAATTGATTTTTGCTTTAGGCTATACTGTATGTTCTACAACTAGTCAATCCACACACTATGCTCCTCCTACAGACCACAATAGAAATGCTACAGTACCTTATATCATTTTACTGCATTATCCAGTAGTATGTATACCATATATATAGCAAGATATACATGTATTATACTGGACTATATGTTATATGGAATAAGAGTTGGGTTATGGTTATAAAAAAGAAGTAGATCACGGAGTGGGAGGAGGTTTCCAAAGTTATTCAACCATCCATCCAGTATTGGCCTCTTAAGAAGAGTGGGGAAATCTCCACCATTTAATACTACTTAAAATCAGATTAACCGTCAGGTCCTCAAACAGGACTGAAATATTACAGATTACATTTCGATGGATGATAATGGATAATTATAATAGTTTTGACAATGAAATTCTGAAAAATCACATATTAGGTAGGTTAAGTGGAATTCTCAATAATGTTCACATCTGGTTTACCTGTATCAGTTAGCCATCAGCAATGACTAAACACTTGTACCCTGAATACGATCCAATTAATGCATATAAACACATACGTACTCCAGTCCTGACCGATAAATCGTATTTTCACAAATCCCAAAAGCCTGAAACACGAATAAGAAAATCATTTTATACACACGCCCCATGCATTCACACTCAAACAGCATTAAAACATTTTTCCCTCACAGAGGAGCCTTGGATACATGGGCCATGCATTCACACCATTCAGCCATTCAGATGAAGCCCCAGTTAGCTGTCAGCTACCCTCAGATTAATTGGTGGCAATTTGGTGGCAACTGTTAGCTAGTGCGATGGCAGAAGAGGGAGAGAAGAATACCTCACTATTTATTTATTGCAAGTCAGTCTTCATTGCTATTGAACAATGTTGTTGCACATCACAGATTTTCCTCATGTTGTGCAGTATAAACATTTCCCTAAATACATGAAGATGTACTGTATATGTCCATTGCACATTTTGAAAATGATGCATAATGATTGCTTGACATGTAACACTGTATTTAGCTTTCTATTGTTAGAAATATGATGACAGCTGTCTCAAATTAAACGACGGAACCGAGAAACGTCTGGATCATTAACAGGCATCACAGAAAAGGCTCACACTGCCATCACTGTCCTCTGATCACAGGAGAAATGGTGAATCTGAAAGACGGCTTGTCATAATGTGCCATCACATCACATCATTCCATATAGTTCACAATGTGGCAGCACATATCTTGAGGTTTCCATGGCTGTCAGTGTGGCTATTAGTCAGCTCTGTGGCTTTTGAAGTGGCCAGAAAGTTCAACACGTTGGTTCTGGTTTGTTCACACATTACATGTCGGCCGGGATTCACACATATAAGGCATTCACATTTATGCTGCTCCACACGTGTGCAAAAACATAAAACATACACAGACATACACAGAACTGAAACATGTCAAATTCTACAAATCTTAAAGGCAGTCTTTGCTACCATCTGCAACAAAGGTCTGACATAAGTGGATTTCACTGTAATGTAGTTTGTTTTTGATTTTTTTGAACAGATCAATAGATCAAACCAGATCAATAGTCAAGTTCAAACATTTGTAATCCTTACCCTGACTTTCAGTTCAGATACTGAAACAATCCATATACACATTTTTTGTGTGTATGGATTAGGTCGGTGACCCAGAGGTCGGTGCCTGGATCGGAACAGGTGAATTTCAGATCTGATGCCCTAATCAACCGGGCAACATCATTTGTCAGTGCCTCCAAAAAAGATATGACTTTTTCTGATCCGACACTCCAACCTAATTGCTTAAGGTTTGATCAGGTTTAGGCACCAAAACCTCTAGTGTAAGGTAAGGGAAAGGCCAAAGTCATGCCTAAAAGAAACTAACTTTGACTGTCGGTAGGAAACAGGATGCGAAAAGTAGTGCCTGGTTAGTCTTACACACTTAGTAAGACTAACCACCAACCAGAACCTCCTCACTATGAGGGTTTTGAGATGCCTTTGCTTCTGAGAGACAACAATCACGATATGTATGACCAAAAGAACTCCTTGTCAGGTAAAGAAATTATCAATGTTGTTTTTCAGCAAAGACACAGTTAAGTTCTGATGTGGCTGCGAGTGATACTGCATATTTTGTGTCAACATTTAACCCTAGACGGATGCAACTGTGTGGTTTATGGCACAGATCAATTCTGCATGAAATGACACTGTGACATGAACCGTGAGCCATCTGTATGATTACACTGCTGAGTGAGGGGGACAACACTGCAAACTGCATGAACAAAAACATGAACACATCATAAACAAACAGATGTTGACCTTTAGATAAAATTTAGAGATCCACTTTACTAACAGACAGCCAACACAAAGCACACGGCTTGATGAAGTTATTATAAGGAAGTGCTCATGTTGCAGGCAGTGACAGGAATGTTGCCTCTGCTACAGAGTCTGCAGTGCGGCTCAGTGGGTTGATTTCCCCATCGTGCTCACAAACAATGGTAAACAAGCATGCCCTTTGTACTCTGTCTGTTTCTAGCCGGTTCCCTTTTTCATCCCCTTTTTGTTTTTCTTTGCTTCAAATTTCGCCTTTTTTACACTCTCCTGATATTCGTCTCGATTCTCGCCCCTCTGCATTACTTTCCTCCGATCTCAGTTCTTTAATCAGACCATGAAATGACTGCAGAGGCTGGCAGAGCAATCTCCTCCTCACTGTTCATCTGAAGTGCTAATGTGGAAGGAGGGAGAAGAAGGGTGATGGAAGTGAGAAAAGAGGAAGGAATCAAAAAAAGGGATTACAGGATGTAGACAAGCAAGGCGAGATAAAAATGAGTGGATGGCAGCAAGAGAGAAGAAGAAATGAAGGAAAGAGAATTCTAAAAAAAGGGGGAAGTACACACAAATAAAAGCTCGAGGTGTGCTCCATACAAGAGCATGTATGAAACAGAAGAAGGACAAAAACAGAGCAGAGCATAAAAACAGAGACAAGGGTGACAAGATGTGCTTACATCTGACCTGCAAACCCCACTTCTGCAGCTGTAACACACATGCAAACAAACAAAATAGTCTCTGACGATAAGCCATGGAGGATGTGTGTTCACTGAAAGCACAGAGATCAAAACAAGCAAGCAGGAGATGAAGAAAGCACACAGGAAAATAGCAGACAAGCTTTGACAGGAAAGCAACTTAGAGGCAGATAGCTCAGATGATCTGATGTGCTGGAAACCCAGAGGAGAAAAAAATTAACATTTCTCCGTGTGAGGACAAATGAGGTGTAAATTATTGATTATTTTTCTGCAGCAGCTAAGCTGTAGAAAGTTTTCACATATTTTGCAAGATCTGGCTCTATGAGGCTCTCTGCAGGTTAAGGACTGGTGTAGATACTCACACTGAATGTGAAGGGATATTAGACTAAAATGTTAAAGATATACTGTAGTGTGTACTGAAATGTTGGACTCTGTTGTGCACTGATAAGCATTTTAAAAACACATGAGTATAACCTGAAAAGTTACTGTTCATATTATTTCAATTGGCTGAATCTTAGATTTTATTTCAGTTATTTAGTTTAGTTTATTTAGTTTAATTATAATAAGTACGTAGATTGTATGTATTAGCATGTTAGAATTAGCAGGTACAGAATCATTATCAACTAGCATTATCACTACAGATCAAATTAATTCCCTTTTAGTGATGACAACTCTCTCAAATGTTTGTTTTCAGATGATTAGGAGTAACAACACAACATAAAACAGGCTAGATAAACTAATCAAAGACTTTAAATTAACAATTGGTCAAATGTGTAAAGTGAAAGGGCTCACTTGTAATGACAAACCCACAGATAATATCACTCAATTGTGCAGTTATGAATCGTTATGTCATTTTCCAAGCAAAAATGTCGAACATTTGCTAGTTCCAGCTTCTTAAATGTAACGATTTGCTGCTTTTCTTTGTCATTTATGACAGTAAATTTCTTTCTGTTTTGGACAGTTTGTTGGACAAAAGAAGCAATCTGAAGATTTCACTTTGGGCTCTGGAAAATTGCTCAAAGTGAAATCTCCCAAAAATATGGTTGTTTTTTTTACATTTTATAGACTAATTAATTCATCAATTGTTCATGGAAATAATCTGCAGATTCATCGATAATGAAAATAATTGTTAGTTGCAGCTCTAATGTCATATTTATGTTTTGAAATTTGTTTTTTATGCGTCTAAATGAATTGTCTATGTGTACTTCTGTTTGCACACTTGCATGCCTTAAATTCCCTCTAAAAGAACTAATAAAGCATTTTGAAACAAAATTAAATAATTACTGTCTGGACCCACTCTCACCGCATGCATCCACCCAAACCCACTGTACACTATACCTGCCCATCACCACACAGCAAACAGATAAAGTTACAGCGTGTCTACACAGGCTGCACATTGCATCACAACTTGCAGGTGATTTACAATCAATACTGTGCCTGAACACATCCTGTGTAGACAGACACAGAGGAATGAAGTTGCTGCTTTGATAACATTCTGTAAAGACACAGTATCAGCAACTAGCTGGTGAACTTAGTGGAACATTTAGCAGCTAAAAAGCCAGATATTTCCCTCAGAAGTTGCTGGGGCCCAAAAAAGCTATAAAAGAAAAAAGTGAGT
>JBBPCS010000283.1:1359739-1395705 GCA_037974645.1 Hollardia meadi
ACACACACACACACACACACACACACACACACACACACACACACACACACACACACACACACACACACACTTCTCTTGGGAGTATATTGGGTATGGATTAAACTTATTTTGTTGCCGTTAAGACAATTTATCACCAAAACATGTAAGTTAAGTTTAGCCACCTTATTGCTTCTAAAAAGCAATAAGGTGGTGTGTGTGTGTGTGTGTGTGTGTGTGTGTGTGTGTGTGTGTGTGTGTGTGTGTGTGTGCGTACGTGTCTTGTAATACTTTGGAATGCCGGCCACGCTAAAGGATTTCATCTCCCTTAAATATCTGGAAAGTGGCCCCTCACACGCACACACACACTCATTCCTCAGTTTAACACATTCTTGGCTAAACTCGGAGATGGGGAGACACCCCCTGCATAGTTCAACCTTTCCACTTCGCTAGTGTGTGTGTATGTGTGTGTGTCAGTGTTGGGCTTACAGCCCAGGGTTCAATAACTCTGTCGCTCCATCTCTCTCTGCTCCAAGCCAAGTTATTGCAGCTGAACCTGCTCACACTGTGGACTGGGCTCACCTCAACACTTCTGCCCATCAGGAACATGAGTGCAGCTCTGAAAATCTTTTCTGACTCGGTCCACTGTGAGGAAAATGTAATTAGCTGTAGTGAAATTTTGAAATAATAATCCCTGACATGTTCATAAAAACATGTGAGAGATATTTGTGGTTTAAGAAAACATGAAATTGGCTCAAAATTCATGCTCAAAAACTTTGTGAGGGGAACTGATAAAATTAAAGGGCTGACATTAATTAAAGTCAAAAATGTGTTTTTCTTATGTTTACATCCCCTAAAATATCTGATCTGGACTGCACCCACTTGTATCGGTCCAAAGTTAGCCACTTGATAAAGTGTTTTCACATTCCTCTACTGAAGGGGGAGATGTCTGCACTTCCTAAAAATATGAGATTCAAATGTGGAAAGCAGAAGGGATGAGATATTTGGGTGTAATGATTAGGTCACCTATTGATAGAATATTTGATTTGAATGCATAATCTTTATTACACTCTGCCCTTGTCCTTATGGGGAAGAGCTGAAGTGCTGAAGATGAACATTCTTCCAAGATTAACCTTTTTAAAATTTCTTCTGTTCCTTTATATATTCCAAAACATTTAAACAGAATGTCCTCTTCCTTTCTGTGGAAGGATAAAAAGCCTAGAATTAATCATCGAAAACTATCACTGACAAGAGACAGAGGAGGTCTTGGAATCCCAGATGTATATTCGTATTATCTTGAATTTAACGCCAGATATCCTTTAATTTGGGGTTATAAAAAAGATCATCACTGTGGTATCATCCTATTCCACCTACAAAACTAGATAACGGTATTACAAAGTTCTCATGTGATATTATCAAAAGAGTTCATTTAAAAATGGGTATCACAAGAACTACATTAGCATCCTGTCCAATATGGCACAATGCAATCTTTAACGCTGCAGGGAACCCGCTCTCAAACCATGGATGGCAGGAATCCCAACATTCAGACAAGATTTAGGGGTTTCACTCACCCCCGTAGAGTGGGGAAGAGTGTGGAGTGACCCTGTAGTAATTTCTAAGTCAGTCAGAGCCATAATTACACAACTAAAAATCCTCCACAGAGCTTATATTACTCCCTCCAGAATTAAAAAAAAAAGCTCCTCTGATCTCTGCTGGCATGGATAAGGACAAGGGGGAACCTTGATCCATATGTTATGTCACTGCCCTGCAGTCAAGTCCTTTTGGACGGAAGTGTTTCATTCGATTTCGGTAATAGTGAATATAAATCTCTCTCAATGTCCTGTGGTAGGCTTGCTAGGGTATAGGGCTGCACAGCTAAGGTCAAAAGGAGACTGGTACTGAGCAGCCCTATGTGAGTAGTTTTTTGGTTCTCCATATACATGTCATGTACTTCTTATGATTACGAAATCAATAATGAATTGTGAGGCACTCTACTGTGTATCCCCTTCTATGTTATGTGTGGTTGTGTAATGTGTTACTGTTATGTCTTGTTGTTTTAGGTGTTGTTTTTGATTTTGTTGTGGTTGTTGTTTGTTTGATTGATTTCTTGTTTGTATGTCTATCTTAAATATAAAAGTCTAAATTTAAAAAATGAAAAAAGAAAAGATAATGTCTGTGTCCATGTCTGATCCATGGAAGCCTCACTTTGCAACCCACAGGACCCAAAAGATCCGCTGCCAAGGTCCAAGTACCAGACACACAGGACACCCTCAGGGGTCTTGTGTCCACGCCTCGACTGGTCAGAGCTGTTTTGGCTTCACTGTAGCCTAAGGCTAAGTTAAAGCGTTCATGAACCTTGAACCATGAACCTAAAAAGGATGTAAATAATACATTTTCATATCAACTTTTGATTTCAGGGCTTCCGGAGACTTGGAATACACTGGATGAGCTGTAAGGAGCCATTTCATGTGTTTTTTTTGGTTGTTATTTTGATCTATATTTTGTCTGAATTTTTTTTTTTATCAATTAAATTTGATAAAAAATTAGCTGACATCCATTTTTTATATATGTAAGGCAACTTGTAAGGCTGGTGAGGTTTGTGATTTACTTTATTGGGAGATACAGTTGTGTATCATCCGCGTAGCAATGGAATGAAATGTTGTGTCCAGTGTGTTCTCATCCCCAGCTCGTCAGATATTGACGTTTTGTCGCGGCCCCTCGTGTCTCATTCAGGCGCACAGGGTACCCTTTGGCGTCAGGCAGAGGCGCACAAGGGTTTAATCTACCTGCAATGTAAAGCCATCTGCATCAGTTACAGATGACTTGGACAGAAGACGTCGCATAAACGTCCTTTCCAAAGCGAGAAAGCGCCAAGAGGGATGGAGGTTGACTGGAGGGTCACACACATGATTTTCATCCAGGACACTGGAGCTTGTGTCCCATTTGAAGCAAACATCACTGATCTTTTCCTAAATCTAACCACGTGGTTTTTGTGCCTAAACTTAACCAAATGTCACCGGTGTTTTGTGCCTAAGCTTAACCAAAGTAAAGTAGACCTTGTGTGTCAGGATTAAATGCGCGGTGCACAAGCCTTTGTGCGTCAGCCAGAGACACTAAGGGGAAGGCTCAGCGCGACGGCTGGCGACACCATAGGGTACTTTGCACATCTGGATAAGACAGGAAGGGCGCGTGACAAAACGGCGGTCTGTGACGACCTGGGATGAGAACGGGTTGTTGTGTCTCTGTATAATGTGGCCAAGTGGGCGCATATATAGAGGAAATAGAACCGGTCCCAGTATTTGCCCCTGGGGAACTCCACAATTTACTAAGGAGTGAGGGGAGACATGGGCACCAATTGACACAAAAAATTTACGATTTGTCGAATAAGAACAAAACTACTTCAAAGCCGCCCCCAGATATACCAACTCAGTGCCGCAGCCTCTCTATTCAAATCTTGTGGTCAACTGTGTCAAAGGCTGCAGTTAAGTCTAGAAGTACAAGGATGGAACAATCACCAATATCAGCCATTCTTCAAAGGTCATTTGTAATTCTAATAAGCACAGTCTCAGTACTGTGATGCTGTCTAAAACCTGATGGAAACTTTAAATAAATGTTGTTTTGTTTTAGTGCTTCAAGGAGTTGTGAGAAGACATTCTTCTCAAGGAGTTTAGCAATAAACGGTAATTTTGAGATTGGTCTGTAATTGCTGCATTCTGACGGATCAAGGCCGGGTTTTTTTTTAATGAGTGGTTGCACAGAAGCAGTCTTCTGGGACACAGCCAGAGTGCAAAGAACTATTGATTATAGAAAGCAACCAGGGGGCAATCACATCTATTACGTTGCAGAGAAATTTAGTAGGCATTTGTTCAACAGGGCTTGAGGATCGCTTGAGGTGTGTCACAGAGATTAAAAGCTCATTAGCTCAAGTGACTGGCATAAAATGTGTTAAAATAGTGCAGTTGGGGAGGGGGGCTTTAATAAAAGACTCCGGATTGACATGCTGCGAAGCTCCAAAAAATGTTTTGTGGATGAAGAAACTTCACCCGACTTTACATTGGCATGGGGGTGAGTAGAAAACGGCTGGATTTTCATTTTTGGGTGAACTGTTCATTTTAATGGTCAATCTGAGAGGTGAGTGTTTCAGTCTCCAGAGCTGCAGAACACCAGTGTCAACGACCTGCAGTGCAAGGACACATAAGTGTCCCTGCTGACTGCAACAAATGTATCATCATGTTTCTGTCTTACCCTAAGTTTCCTGAGAGGACAGTCTGTGGTAGGCTACTGTATATTTACTGTGGACCTGACATGAGGAGCAAAGTGACATGTAATTAATCAATGACAACTACTTTTAAATATCTTTATATAGATGTTTTTCAGATTAAATCATTTAAAGACAATCCAAAAATACCTGATATATTTGTGGTACCCACCCTCTACCTGTCAGCTGACCGCTGCTGGTTTCCTCAAGTTAATTCCCTGACTCACATGTAAAGTAGCAGATCAGTGTGAAGCTAAAAAAAAAAGACAGATAGTATAACTTCCACTCGGGCCTTTCTCAATAAATTTACACTAAGCTGTCATGAGGATAAAGCGTGAAGGATGCACTCGGAATAAATTATCTGATGTAATGCAGCTGAGTATTTTTTTTAAATTTAACTTTTGTTCTAGTATAGGACATGATAGTGTTACTGAATAAATGATGTTGACCATCTTCAGCTTTCAAAATACTGCAAAACAGACGGAATTTCCTCCAAATTCGGATTTATTTCATTGCCCTCTCTGATGCAAACATGTTTGAGATTATGTAAATATTTCAGAACAGACAACAATGAGTGTTATGTTTTTTTTCAAAAAAGATAAATTTGAGTTTTTTTTCATTAGAGGCCTAATTATAGCCTCTGATAACTAAAAATAAGGAAAAAGATGAAGATGGCGTCTTTGATACAGTTGCCATCATTTGGCGACAGAGGTCAGTAGAAAATAGCTTATTGATTACTTCATCCAGATTTTTTTGTAGCTTTTCCTGAAAGCAAGTGGCCAGTTGAGGGCTTTTATTTTGAAGGCAGGTCGTCCGTTTTCCTGTAATTGGGCGCTTTAATGGTCTTAATTGACGCACAGACACCGCTGAGCCACCGGATTTGTCTGTTTCCATATGACCGGGCTTTCATTCACAGCGGGGTTCATACTCACGCTGCTGTGCCCCAGTGGAAGAACAAGTACTGGACCTTGACAGAGAGAGAGAGAGAGAGAGAGAGAGAGTGTTACCAGTGGCAGAAGGAGAGGAGAGCGCACACACAGGGGAGGGTTTTTTAAATTGCCCCTTTTTTCTGGTTCCCGGATCACAGTCACTTGAGAACTTTATAACCATGCACCTACTGGGAATATCTCTCTTACTGGCATATCTGCTCTACACCAACCTCGCCAGCGACTTCAGCCACAGCGACTACTATGATTACTACGAGCAGGAGCAGATGGACGAGCCGGTGAGTTGGAGCAGAAATGATCAGAACTTGTTTGAGGTGAACCTGGCTGTTTGTCTGCAGGGACACAGCGGCAGCCCTACACTGATCCAGTCAGTAAGGGGGTCCAGGGACCACCAGGAGCTTTTATTACTATTATCATATGTGGCCTCATTGCATATATATAAAAAAATGTTATTCACTTACTTCACGTGTCAGGTTCTTAGTATAGATATAGGAGGGGAGTGATGATAGAGTGATTTGAGTGCTGGAGGTGCAGAGACCACCATGCAACTCTTGATGGGGATTACTTGTGGGTGAAGGAGGGATTGTGGATCCTTCCAGAGGTTGAAGAAGTACTCAGATCTTATACGTCAATAAAAATCGTATAGTATAAAAGTATTAGCATCAAAATATATTTAAAATACTAAAAGTACTCATTCTGAAGAATGGAATATGGTAATGTAAGCCTATATTATATGACTGGATTGTAATTATTGATGTATTAATGTGTTCATCGCTTTAATGTTGAAGCTGGTTCCTTTAAATAATTTATATAGCCTAATTCATCTTCGGGTTAATATAATATAATATTACATCATCATTTATTTGTTGATTATGTTTTGTGTTATTAAACAAAATCTGCAAAGTAAGTAACTAAAGTTGTCAAGTAACTGTAGTGGAGTGAAAAGTACAACATTTCCTTTTGAATTGTAGTGGAATAGAAGTATAAAGTGGCAGGAAATGGAAATACTCAAGTTAAGTACAAGTACCTCAAAACTGCACAGTACAGCATAGTACTTGAGTAAATGCACTTAGCTACCGCCACTGGATCTTCTCTCCCTTATTACAGCAATGAGGAATGAGTTCAACCTTATTTAACTTTTTATTTTTGCAGCTAAAAACCACTTAAACTCAGTGGCCCCACCTGCTGAGGTTGACATAAACCTGGATATAAATTCACAGTGAAAAAAAAACAAACCTTGGTATAACACACTCCTTTAAACCGAAAAAATAATGAAATTAAGCGCTAATTTATTAAAGGGGCACTCAGCCTATTTCACACGACCGGTTACGTTTTCGATACAGTGGGCAGTGCACACTGGAGGTGTGGGGGTTTTGAGAGAAGTGGGCATATGGAAGGCAGGTGGGTCAAATGAACGGAGCTTTTTTAGTTGCATTATGTAGGATCCAGCATTCTTGGAGCTTGACTCATGCATGGCACTGAAAGTCAGGATTCCTTTTGACCATTCCTTTATCATCTATCTCTCTCTCTCTCCCTGAACTTTATAGAAGTGCAATATGAAATCACCGAATTTACCTTTTAATTTGATTAAAGAAACCTTTGGCGTCATCAGTGTGTAAACTCTGATGCGGCTTTTAAACGGACATGTTTTATGCATCCACAGGACGTTACCTATGTGAGACTTTAAAATCAGTGTACCATATTCTGAACTATTTAAAGACCCCGTCCACATAAGGCATACAACTTTATCTAACGTCTGTCTGACAAAGTGTTTGCAGGATAAAGGCATTAAAATCCTTGAAATGGTACCTTCTCCTTCTGGCTTCCAAACTATTTGTGATGTCACAAATCCTGCTCGTAGGCCTTCTTAAGGTGCCCACACATGATCGGTGGTACAGCCACTTTGCGCTGGCGGTCCCATTGTTCTCTTATGGGGAGCGCGCCCCTTATAATTGCCACCATGCGCTGCACTCAAAATTCAAATTATTTTAGCTTTGACCTCCGTGCCGCCGACCTTTTCGAAGCCCAGATAACAGCTGTGTGTGGTGCAGCCAGAAGCATCAAAGGCAAGCAGGGGAGGTAGAGAGTGATGGAAGAACTCTACATCATTAATAACCACGTTTCCCCCAGAAAACGTAATGCATGGCGAAACATCAGCAGTCAGACTGGGCTGCCAAGTTTGTTAATAGGCAGGCATATAGCTTAGCATAGGATGAAATGATGACGTCTACCTGCGCCTTGCCTCTGCAACTGCCTGCACCACGCTCTGCTCTCTACCTCGTGGTGAGCGAAGACACAATTTCTCTTCATGCGAAGGCAGCTTTTCCAAATTTACACTTGCAGCAGTGAATGTGAAAAACAGACTCTGCGCATACATCATTCTGCAGAGTGAAGCTCAAGCATTCAACAAGAAGAGGAACACAGTTCTGACTGGAGGGGGACTTTAAGTTTTTGAACCAGAATGTGCAGCCGTATCCCCAGGAAACGTGCCTACAGTATATCCCCTCGACATGTGCATCTAGACCAGAAAGAAACCAGAAATGTACTTTATTTACCCATGTAGCCCACCAACAAAATGTACATGCAGACAGATAATACAAAAAGGCCTGAAAAAGTGGCACATGCATTAAAAAATGTACAGTAAAATGCCACAAAAGTGTTCAAACATGGTGTGTTTGTATTTAGTCTCTCGAGCTCAGTTTGAACTCGACACACATTCTAAGTTTTATTTCCCCAGTGTGCGTGCGTGCGTGTGGCGTGGCTTCGGACAATCGAAAACAAAAGGCACGTTAGTAACAGTCAGTGCTCCGAATGGGAAGCCAAAGCCAGATCTGCTTGAGTGTATTTTCCTAACTGATTGTAATCATCTGTTCTGGTGAGCAGGATATCATTAAAGGTTTAGCTCGGGCTTTTTCTGCTGAGCCTCGGGATCGGAGAGGTCACGGACAGAGAGAGACGCACACAAACACTCACTTTTGTCTGTCACATTATGGACCAGCCATTTGTTGTTTAACACACAGGAGGAAAGACTGATATTTACTGGCTTTTGTTGAAGTAGTTATTATCCATCTGTCAGGTTTTCGAGAAAGGGTTGGATTGATACACCATTGAAATATACTTTTCTTTAATGTGATGCCAGCACAGCAGCTTTGAATTGAACTGAACTGCTGAAGAAAGTGGGTGAGAAAGGAAGGGAGGCAGTGAGAGAGAGAGGGTGAGGGAGAGCGCAGTGAGCATGTTCCAGGGGGGAGGATTAGGAAAGGAGTGTTTTCAAATTAGCCAAAGAAAAGAGCCAATGAGGGCAGGTGTCACAGGGGTCAAGTGTGTGTGTGTGTGTGTGTGTGTGTGTGTGTGTGTGTGTGTGTGTGTGTGTGTGTGTGTGTAAGGGGGGGGATAAGTGCTAAGCAGTAACATGCAGCCATTTGATCTCAGTAGACTCTTAATTGGAATGATGAGTTTTCTCTCTCTCTGCTCCTGTCCTCCACCTTTAAATCCCTCGCAGTTAAGTTATTCGGAGGAATTTAAGTACCAACTGATACCAACTCATCTCTGCTGTGGGGAAAAACCTCATATTGCTGTCAGGTGTCGAAGGATAAAAAAGATATAAATAGATTTTTACTTGAGCACGTTGGAGATAATGCAGTAGGGTATGAACGAGGTTTTTGCTAAATGCTCCTCTGTGTTCACCAGCTTGTTGCTAACTTTGTCTGCCTGCTGAGCAGGTAGGATACAGTGGGTTTATCAATACTTATTTGCTGTAAATAGTTGTCTGCAATGGTTTATGATAGCCCATTTATAGTAGTTATTTTTAATAATGGTATTGCTCTGATTATTATTCTTTTAAATATTTCATTCATTAGTTTAGATCTGTCTTTTTGTTTGTAGCATAGGGAACTATAACCCATGTTTCGTTATACGGTCTTCTGTTGTGTAATGACGGTTACATCTTTCTTGAATCTCAGTCCAACTTAGCAGTAGAGTAATGGTGCAATTATCAAACCAAAAACAATGAGCTAAAAGATGCTAAAAGCAAGCTGCGGAGTAGCTTCACTACAAATCGGGGTCATCATTGAGCCTTCGACAGCTTAAATTCATCGTCATTCGATTTAATGTTAATATTAAAGTATTAGTTCATTGGGTTCAGTTAATAGCGTTCCCTACTTGTTTTCTCTGTGAGTGGTGATGCACTCGCTTCTTCGCTTTGTCCAAAGACACACAAGTCAGCAATGTTAAATTTCCCATTGGAGTGGTAATCTTTCATATAGATTTGTCGGCCCTGTGATAGACTGCCAGACCTGTCCAGTGTGTACCCTGCTTCTTGTCCACTGTGAGCTGGGATCAGCACCAGCCCCCAATCAGAGTGGTTTAATTGTGATATGATGGGATATGATAGAGACTTTTATCCTATTAGTGTTCAAGGTTGCTTGGTTGGTCATGCAGTCATTCATCTACACATTACTTCCTCGGCTACCGATCCGACAGATGAAATTTGATACAGGTATTCATGGTCCCCAGAGGATGATTCTTAACAATTATCAAGTGGCATCTGTGGGGCAGAATTTCTGCTCACTATAAAAGATGATCTGATAAGGTCTTTACCTTTTGGATGCTTTTTAACAGAACCCTTCCAAAATGATTGTATTATGAAGTGTGAAGAACATTACAGTCTCTAGGGGCTGCTTTTCGGCCTTTACCATAGACTGTACAAGACATGGGCCTGGTCACCGTGGTGTCACACGTAGGTTTCTGAAGAACCATTGTGAAGCTCAGTGTTGGCAGAGCCTGAATACACCCAACACCCAACTGGATAATCCAAAGATGGTCAAAGAGGTGGAGCACACACTTCTTGGACAGCCCGTTGATACAATTAACTGCACAGTAAGCCAAATTATTTGTCTGATATTTGTATACAAATTCTCCAATGTTGTCATGAACAGGGAAATTAGCTTTAGAGACCATTTTTTGATTCTTATGTAAAGTTGGACATTTTAACATAGAGGTTTATTGGGATCGACTCGCTTTTGGAGCCCGCCTCATGTGGCCATTTGAGGAACTGCAGTTTTTGGCACTTTAGCACAGCCCTAGAGGTTGCTGCTTGGCCTTTATAGAATCTTGCCAAATGTATATTTATTGAAAACAACGTTTAACCAGGAATATTCCAACTGAGATTTAAAATCTCTTTTTACAAGGGAGTCCTGGCCAAGAGAGGAGCACAAAAAGCACATTCGACACAAGCCACACACATAAAAACAGAAAAACAAACAAAAAAACTTATACAACAAAAGCAACACACTTACAGAAAACAGCAAATCAAACAACAAATTTACCAGTGTTCAGTGGCAGGACAGGTGCATTCAGTGGTCAAAACGTCCTTGATCCTAGTTTTATAATCTTCCATGTTTATCAGATAATCCAGTTTAAAAGGATTGTGTAGCTCTCATCATTATGAGGGTGCAAAAACTTCAAAAGCACTTTCACTAAAAACAGTGCAGGATTGAGGAACGGCGAACATAATTTGTGCACAAGATTGAAGGTTGCAGCTACTGGTGGTTTTCGGAGTCAGCAGGGAACATGAATAAGGAGGCAATTTATTTATTCAAGTCTTAAAAAGAAAAATGTATCAATGTCCCATTCTCTGGTTGTATGGTCTGGTTCGTATTAATCACATTCCAGCACAAATTATTGATATAATTTTTAAATAAAATAGGACCCAGTATGGACCCTTGAGGTACCCCATTTTGTATATTCAAAAAGCTAGAAAAGACCATCAGCTTGGACACTAGCAGCACAATATTTCTTTTGAGTCAGTTGCATTTATGATGTCATTTAGGACCTTCATTATAGCAGTGACAAAAAAAAAACGGATTGTAAGTCACTGAGAATGCCATGGCTTGATAGAAACTCCTTTAATAGGTTACTTATAAGTATTTCCAGTAGTTGTTAGGCTCAGATGGATCTACTCTGTTCAGCAATGGAGTGACATGTGCTGCCTTCCAAACTTCAGGTATTTTACCACTTTCTAGAGTCAAATGTGTGAGTTAAAGGTTTAGCAATATAATCAGCAGCAGTTTGTAAAAAAAAAAAAAAAAAGGATCTAAACAATCAGGGCCAGCTGATTTCTTGGTATTTATCTTTGTTTGGAGCTTCATGTATTTCATTTATCGCAATAGGAGCAAAATTTAAATCAAAGTGCAACTTTCCCTGAGGGTCAGAAAAGTTGTGAGCCATTTGCCATTGTTTATATAATATACTAATTTTGTTTGTAAAAAATTTGATTTTCCACCTTAAAAGAATTTGGTAAACACACACAGTCACTGGTGCCTGAAGATATTGATTTAATAACTGTCCAAATTTTAGAAGGATATTTGAAGCTGTCAGACATTTTGGACTCATTTGACTTACTACATTTGGCTTCTTATGGAGGAAAAATCCCCAGACCACCCTTCCAATGAACCCTATCCAGTACAATTTGTTTTTATGGCTTTCTTAGTGGTTCCTCTCTCTCTCTCTCTCTCTCTATATATATATATATATATATATATTTTTTTACCTCTCCTCCATGTTTTTTGGCTTTCCACATTTAATTTTCTTTTTCGACAGAATTTGCTCTAGACCTTTTTTTTTTTTTGCTGCGTTGCTTTGGGGGGTTTTCTGTCAGTAAGACCTATTAACCTACTGTTCCTGAACCAAATAGTATTTTAAAATAACATTTAGTGGGAAATAATATTACTTTACAGAAACTCCTGACTGTACCAGACAGAAGGGATTGTACTATACATGGCAATACAGTGAATCTTAAATATTCATATTTGTTGTTGTTATTGGTCATTTATGCAGTTCTCAGTGCAGTTGTGTGAGACAGTGACGGGGAGCTTTCACCTCAACTTTGTCCAAATCAAAACAGTGTTCTTAAAGTTTTTACCCATATGGTTGCATTGCCTTAATATGCCATGCACCATCTCTGCAACCAAAAGTGTTCAGACCGCTGCACTGGCATCTGACCCTGCAGTTGGTGATATGGACGAAGCTACAGCTATGCGAACAACAGATTTTATACCAGGGTTTGGGTGATATGTTCAAATGTTCCACCCAGTGAATGATTATTCGCACAGGTGTGTGTGTGTGTGTGTGTGTGTGTGTGTGTGTGTGTATGTGGTAGGGCTGCATGATATTGGGAAAAAAAAAACCTGACATTGCGATAATTTTGTTTTGTGCGATAAGATACTTAAAAAGTTTTACCTCTTCTAACCACCGTTCTACCACAGTGGGTTCAGCCACTTTTGGTTTTAAATATGTGACTCTGACACGTATGTAAAAACTGGGGAGAGAACTGGTGGAGAGGAAAAACGACGTTTCTTTCACGTAAACTTTACAAACTGACTTGTGCATCGCAGTTTTATTATTTACCTGTTATCTACCATTTCTAACAATCTTAAAATGTATGTTTAATTCACGAAACCAAACTGACTCATGAGTCTTTTGGTCCTGAACGACTCTTTTGGTTCCCTCCAATTCTCGCAACAGTGATATTCTTGACAATATGGGAAAATACTGTAAAACATCTTTAGAAATGTTAATCGCTGTTTTGTTCTCATTGCGGGATCTTTGGCCTTCCTTATACTCCACTTGCTACTGCTTGAGGTGGTGAAATAAGTTTATTTTATTTTCCCCTTTTGCCGTTACAGTGTTCTGGCACTCCCTGGCTCAGTCAGCAAGCAGCAGCTCTGTCCCCACGCTCCGCCTGGTCTTTTCCAAACAACACTCTGCAAAGTCCCACGATACATGCACACTTTTCACTCCAGTTAAATATTTGTGTATTCACGCTGCATAATTCGCCCGTCTGGAATAGATGCAAATTTGAATCTACCTGTGCCTGTGCCTTTGCATTGACTTCGTATGTAGTCTCGCCATGTGAAGAATTCGCCTTGTGTTAGGTGTGAACACACCATCACATTTATGATCTCGTCCTCCTTTCATAACCCGGCCCATAGGCCATGACAAAAGCAGGAAAGGACGCAAAGCTGCCATAAACATAAGTGATTTATTATAACCAAGAAAACCTCTCGAGTAGCTCTTGAAATTTGTTTAATGCTGTCTTAAATATTTTTGTCATATACAGCATACTTCCATTCTTTGACTGCCCCTCTGAGCCGGACGGATAGCGTACCGCCAGTGTATAAAAAGCTTGGTTGCTGAAAACAGTATTACAGTATTAAATTGAATTCTTTGGAGTGAAGAGATTTAGCAACTACCCTGCCAAGTGTTCACTTGGCCTTCTATTTGTCACTGTTCGAGGTGTTTTCCAGGGCAGCTTTTTCATATGTTGGTTTTTCAGTGTTGTTCTTTTCTTTCCTCTTCAAAATACTGGAATTTTATATTTCTATGGTTTTTAGATTATGTGTCCTTCCTACCATCTACGCAGCAGTTTGCATTGATTTCAGTGTGGGCAGTGTGACTTATCACTGATGTCTATATTTCAGGTAAATGAAGGGAAACCAATGGAAGCAGGGTAAACATTTATTAATGTAAAACACTATAGCATGGTTTTGAAGTTGACTTGCACTCATGAGAAGTGCACATGACTTGCAGGAAATGGGTAAAAAACAAACTTTAATGGACGCCTTTTTGCATGTGCAGTTATTTCCATCTGTTTTTCATCGACTAATTCAATAATCAGTCGATGTTTGAAGTTTGAACCAAAAAGAAGTTTGTTTGAAGTTTGAACCAAAAAGAGGCTGAACCTGTCTAACATGGTATATTTTGGCGAAGTGATGCGACTCAGAAACAGACTTCCTGCTTTAAAAGCCTTGGTGCTCTTTTCTTTCCACACTTACAGACACTTGTTCATGTAGATGTAGTAGATTAGATTTCCCATCTGAGAGCACAGAAATAGCCTGAGTTATGTTTCAGGGATGAGTTTTTACCTTTGGTTTTCCCTCTTGGAAATCTACATAGAAACTCTGGCCAATCTAGGGTGAAAAACCTCCTCCAGAGTCAAATTCTGTTCTTATTATTATTAGTTATGAAGTTCAACGATGGTTTAGAGTGATGATGGTCTGTGCCGTGCCAGAAAGTTTCCAACCTTCCTGTAATCTGTAGGTGACCCTGAACTCTGAAATATTCAGATGGATGTGGCGAAATACTCAACAAAACGCCAGCATCCCTCTCTCAGTCTGTCTCAATGTCTCTCTCTCACTCTCTTTTCCGTGGGCTTATGTTGCTCCATCACTCTTACTTCATCATGATGAAGATGACTAAGAATAGAAAAATATCAGTGCTCTTTCTGTAGCTTTATCCTGACCCAGTCACCACATAATCTCTCATTTCTCAGTTTCTATTTGTTCTCTACCTAACAGCTTCGCCCCCCCCACCTCCCCACTCCTCTCTCTCTATCTGTCTATATCTCTCGCCCATATTTCACAACCCCCTGGAGTCTGCAGAAGAATGTGGTGTGTAATTAGCAATCATTTCAAAGGAATTTTTCTGTGATTTCTCTGTGGACAGTAAAGCTCAGTCTCACTGCTCCGCCTGAATGTTTTGTTCACCGGCTTCCGATATCAGCTTTGTTAACTATAAATATCACTCTAAAAAAAGAATAGATTCAAACAGTAGAGTAGACACTGTGTGTTGAGCATCTGTTGGACTGCCTTTTAGTTTTGTAATGAATATGCTAAAATATATACAGTATGAATAGTATGAACATGTACAGCAGTTACATCACTGTGACAGCTGAGGGGAAGAAGCTGTTCCTGAGTCTGCTGGTCCTGGAACAGAGAGTCCCGTAGTGTCTCCCATAAGGGAGGAGGGCAAACAGTCTGTGGCTGGGGTAAGGGTATCCATGACGATGCTGCACACCCACTGCAGACCAGTGGTGGCTGGTCAACAGAGGGCACTAGGGTGCTGCCCCCTCTCCCAGCATCAAATAAGATTTTAATAATTACTTTAAGTAAATATACGCCCAGGGCATAAAAATCTTGTTATGTAGTTGGCTCCTCGTCAACAAAATAAATAGGGATTCTTGGGCGCATTTTTCCACTGATTTACACACAACCACCCAACAGGTGGCAGCAGAGAGCTTGTTGGTAGCTCGGACCAGAACGCATAATTTTTTTTCTCCTTAAGACAGTTTCGCCTAATTCCGCCTTAATGTGCTGCGCTTGGCTAGTACTCTTTGGAAAGGGTCTACTCCGAAGCTCTTAACCCAGAGCTTGACTACGGTTCTGTGTTAACCCAAAGAATGTGATCTTTTCCTAAACCTAACCAAGTCAGTTTTTGCACTAAACCTAACCAAACCAGCACAGGCTTGGTTATCCCTGTCAAAGCATGCCTAAAAACTGTTAAACTCATCAGGAAAGGAGGCGGCATAGTTGGTGGGGTGGTGTTGGTGGTTTTGTAGCCCTGAGTAAAGTGTCACTTGATCTGAAAGTGGTGTTGCGTGCTTCAACAGTAGGTGCACCTCACTGTTTGCACGGCTTCTGATTTGAGAATGTTGTGATCTGTTGAGGGTAGTGACACTGTATGTAAGTGTTGACATATCGAGTGGGGGAGGCATAAGAATCAGTGTCCGTGTGGAAGTCCAGCTTGGCCTGAGTAGCAAACGCACAACAGTCTGTGTGTTCAAACTAGAGGTCGACCAATCGTGGATTTTCCAAGGCTGATATAATAGTGTATAATAGTTTATAGAGGGAAAAAGTTGACAGCCAACATCACACCCCCATCCTCCAACCCCCACAAAAAAAAAAAAAAAAAAAGACACTGTCGGAACTGAACAATCTTTGACTGTATCAGAAATGGGAACTGTTGACTTGACCTGTTGTTTGCTATGGCCACATACAGTTCTTTCATAGCAAGTTTAGCATTAACATCCAGGGATGGGGGGTATGCTGCAGTCACAACAGTAAAAACTCTGGGCAGGTCAAAAACTCTGGTCCACTCTAAGTCAGCAGACAGTGATCCCCGTGCACCTAGCTTTGGTTTCATTAATGCACAGTCCCCCATCGTAGACTTTAAACAAACAGGCAGATAACTGCTAATTCGCAGAGGCTGGAGAGATGCTGAGCCACAGATGGTGACTAATAAACAGTTGCCTATTGACGCATCCAGCAGCCATGAGGAAATTAGGTAATTCTTACTGTAACTGTAGCTCCGTCACTACACACACCCGTTTCACAAGTAATTTAGATCATTGTTAATGCAAAACATACTGATAACAGCGGCTTTCCAAGGCTATTTTACCAATTCAACAAGGCTAAGGCTTGAAATCACAAGTCGTGTTCAGACGGTACAATGCAGCCGTCTCATGCTTTTCAGTGCTATAGTTGTGCTGATGCTGAGGCTTCAACTTTTGTTGCAATCCAAGGCAGCGTCATCCGGCACGGTGCTGCATTGGCCGGTCAAATATGCAAACATACATTCCTAGTGGATTACTTTGTAATGTTATTGCCATATATCCTTGATTTGCTCGGTGAGTGTCATGGCGAAAGATAAGTGTGTTGTGATTTTCCAGAGTTTTAAAATCCTGTCTCGTAGTATTTCCAAACAAATGTGGAGTGTTTTGGTATCTGCTAAACCTTCAAACTCAGGAATCTATTTATTACTCAATTAGCCTTTGTGGACCGTATGTCATCATCCCCACAATTGCAGCCTCTTTCACTTTCTTTCTTTTTTTTTTTTTTTTTACGGCAGCACTGTGTATTCGTCTCGAAGTCTGTTACACTGTGCACTAATCTCAAAATGTTGATGTTTTAACGGTCGCCTTATTGTATCCACTTAGATTTAACTGCTGGAGTGCTTCTGCAGTCTGTATCTATTAGGCAGCCAATAGATAATTTCCTGACAGTGCATACATTTGTTGTAACAATACACAGATGTCCCATTTGGATGGTAATTTCTTTTCTCTTTTCTTCCCCTCATACAGCCCCAGTTATCCACTCTTTACTGCACTCGTTGGACCTTATGTAATTCAAGTCATATCTGGGAAGTCCTCAAAGTGTACATTTCTTACCACAAAAAGCTGCATTTCCTGTTATTGAGTAATATAATCATGAACTCTAACACAGTCCTATTTGTCCTAGACTCCATGAGGACCTGGACATTGTTGTTCGCTCATTTTCTTGCCTTCATCTTGGCGTGTTAGAACTGGATGATCCGGTGCAATCAGTTTAGTAGTTGACTCAATATTGTTGTATTACTGTCAGATGATTTAATTGCTGTTTCACAACAACATTTTTAGTTTGATCATCACTTTCAATTTTTCAGTTTAATTGAAAGACTGAGGCGTGTTGGTGTGATTCAGTGGTGATTACGTGGTCTGACCTGTACAGAAGTACATGTGTGTTAATCTCTAACCACTGTAGATGGAAACCAGGTGGGTAGGATTACTCATGTGTATTGGTTATATACAGAACCCACACACATTAACACCAGTTTAGGTCTATACACTTAACCCAATCATCCTTTTCACGCCTCCGTGTCGGTGACAGCCGTGGCCTGAGGCATTATGTTCCCTGGTTGTCCATCTGACCGCCTGTCCCATTCTCAAGAACGCGATATCTCAGGAATTTCCTCAAATTTGGCACTCCAAAATTAACTTTTTGACCCTTTGGCCAAAGGGATCTCAAAATTTACTGAAGTATTTGCTAATGAATGTACTTGAGGATCAAACATAAAGGTAAATTTGAACATTTTGTAAACCTGTTACATGCTTAATTATTTTAACCAACCCAAACCTCCTGATCAGCCTCTCACTCTTTATTACAAAGTAGCAAAGTTTTCGATGACACGACTATTTTGGTACAAACATTTACCCAAGATTTACTCGCCAAACAGAAAATATACCTGCATTTGGCACTTGGCGAGTCAAGGATGAACTGATTGGAATCAAGCGGTTTAAGGTTAAAGGTCACTGTGACCTCACAAAACACGTTTTTGGCCATAACTCAAGAATTCACTGCAAAGAATGGTACAATGCTACGCAAATGTCTAACAGGACAGAATGAATTGATGACATTTTATATGCGAAAGGTCAAAGTTCAACTTTACTGTGACATCCCAATGTTTTCCGGCCATTATTCAACACCATAACTCAGGAACAGAAGGAGAGATTGTGAGCATATTTCACATTTGGTCAGACACTGAATTGGTGACACCAATCTTGGACGCCCACCTTGAAACTGTATCCCTTTCAGAAGCTTTGTGATCCGGCCTTGAACTGCTTTCTTTTTGGACACTTTGTAAGATAAATCCTTGATGATGAATCCGACACTGAATGTCCTCTGTGATTACAGTTACTGTTGTTGTTAGCATGGTTGTTATCTGTCCACAAGCCCATGAGGGCTTGGTTGAGTCTCCCAATCAGAGTCCTGAGAAAGCTTTGCATTTAAAGGTGATATATTCTTTCATTAATGCACTGAACTGAAACATTTATATTGCAATGTCTCAAAATTGTTTACACCACAAAAACTTTACACCACAAAAATCTTGTGCATGATTCAGCCGTCTGGGACTTATTTTGGCCGACCAGTATTAAGTCAGGCGTTTTTGACTCTTGCTCTTTGAACTCAAAGGATGTGAGGGCTCATTCAGTGTGTTTTGACATCTGAAGGTTGAGTGCTCGGTGTTGGACCCTCCAAAGACTGACCTGCAGACCTCACCAGTTGACACACTGTGTTTTAGGCCGTGCGGGTCTGAATGGGAGGCGGAGGGGGAGCCTTGAATGGGGTGACAGAGGGTCAATGAGGATAGAATGCATAATTAAGTGAGGTTGCCATAGCTGAGAGGCCAAGAGGCTTTCTGCTCAAGAACATGAAGTTAAGCAAAATCTTCAACTGAGAACATGATGCACCATCCAGCACCGTCCATTATATCCTGCGTTTATATATTTACACAAGTTTATTTTCATCTACACTCCATCATTGTGTCCCTCTGCAGGCAGTCATGCAAGTTAAGATTGATGTATGGGACTAATTTTCACATTGTTGGTCAGGTCCGCTCCTGTCATGTGGTCCATATGGTTGTATGCATGCTGTTGGAGAGAAATGTAGGCAAAACTATCCCAACCATCACACCCAACACAATAAGTGTTGTCCACAGTATGTAGCATCTTACAGCAGTGTTGTCTTGAGTTCAACATTGGAGCCTCTTGATCTAGAGTTTGCCTTCATTTGGAAAGCCTAGCTGACAGCCTGGAATTAGGTGACACCCACATTTTGTTGTTGTAGGGATCTAATAAGGACTGCTTTACTTTATCCCATTATTATTATTATCATCATCACAATTTGCTTTTGTCTGCGTAATTTTAACAACATCAGCAGGTGAAATTGCTCTCACATCTCACAGTTTAATGGAGGTAAACTGAGCAGATAAATGTGCTTGGGTGAAACCTTGAGTCCTACTTCAGAGGAAAGGCAATGAAATCATAAAAAGTTTGTCACTTCCAGCACATATATGACAATGGATTCGGTCTGATGGTGGTTCTTCAGAAAAGGCCAGATCATCAAAAACATCGTGTCTGATCCACCAAGGAAAATGCCTATTTACACAAATTTCATAGAAATCCAGCCATTAGCTTAAGTGCAGAACTATTTCCAGCCTCCAGAATCACATCAGCCTGATGGCTTGTGTCCATAAGAGTCACCAACTGTGAAAAAAAAAAAAAAAAAATCATGTCTAAAACTGTTTCACGCTGTAAACATTTCTTGCAGCAGTGAATGGCATCAGCAGTTGTTGCTGTTCATCACAGAATGCTGCGGTTACACATTGGCAGTCCCGGTGTAAACTGTGTGTGTATGTGTGTTTGTGTGTCGGGGCAGAAACACCATCAAACACTTGACTGTTAGGCTAAACAAACACATAGCCACGATGAATTTTTAACCCTAGCACACACATACACAGAAAGAGAAGGAAAACACAAACTACTCACTCTTGATGAGACCACCAAGCCGGTGGTTTGTTTGGCAAAGAAAAGCTGCGGTTACTGCCTTTTTTTCTTCTCGCAACACACATCCACACCTAAATACACACACTCCTCAATGAAACACACATATTTATCTGTGAGCATCAAACCTGACGTTTATTTTTCTGTCGCTGAACAGCAAGATTAAAGAGAGACGTGAAAATGGGCAAACTATCAGCAGGATCAAGCTAAGAACATCTGTGCTGCCCTACAAGATCTATACGGTATCTGTCATTTAAAAGATTTTTAAAAGATTTTCTCAGTTAGACATGAACACGAGGAGTTGTAAACTGGTGGCCTTGAAGGTTTGTTAATGTAACGTAACCAGTTGGGAAAGTGGGGGGTTAGTAACTACAGCAGTGAAGCTGTTTAGCGTCCAGTTGGGGACCTGCAGCGATTCAGGAGGTCAAAAAGAAGGGATTAGGGTTAGTTCAACTACTTATAAGAGCTTACCAGACAACCAGGTTAGAAGTCAAGGCTCAGATGATATCATCTGTAGCTGTGAACTGCTTTTTAAGATATAGGAATGCATTTCCATATTTAAATTAAAATGACCTTTGTTATGTATTTTGTTGAGTTAAACCCAGAAAAATGCTTAATTTTATTCAAGGTGCATTTAATTTGTTGCTATAACTTCTGGCAGTGAGGAAGGAAGTGAATGTGACGAAATGTAACGTGAATAAAACTTTAAGACATTACCTGGTGGTTGTTTAAGGCTGCATTCAAACCATATCAGGCATTGGGGTGATTAGTGCGGGGGTTGTACGGTGGCGTGGGAGGTCACACCTGGGAGAGTATCATTGATGGTCCATGAAACACCCCTGGGACCTGCATCGCCGCAGCCTAAACTACCCTCACTCAAAATGAATGGGTGGACTGGCATTTTCACCGCAGTGCCTGAGAATGAAGAACGAGGCCGAAGAATGGCAAAACCTAGGCCTATATAGTGGCCGCTAAAAGCTGCATTAGTTGTTTCTTTTTACTCTTTCGTAGTGTTGCATGCTATACCGACACTAGAAAGGTACTGCAATACCCTGCAGGGGAAAAAAGGTTCAAGAAACCATTTTATTAGTATCAGTAGTTGAGTATGAGTGTTTTGAGTGAATGAGAGCTGTTTTATGAGTTGCATCGACGTGCAGCACTCCGCTTCACCCTCCAGTCCCCGCAGGCAGAGTGGGCGAAACGGCAAACGAGTCTGACCTAGTTTGTGCTTAATTGTCTGTTTTTTTAAAGTCACAGTCTGATGAGGCAATTGGGCAATGATGAGTGTAATCTGGCTTTACCTTTCAGCTGTGGCAAATGTCTGTGTTTGCAAACGCAACTTGTCCACTCTGGTAAAGTTAATTAATTTTAATTAATTAAATTAAAAAATAAATGGTGAAATAAATAAATGATTCAAATAAATTAATATGCCATTAAATGCACTAAAAATAAATGGAGGCATTAATTAATTGATTGAATGCTTCTAATTTTTCTTGTATTTATTTATTTCTGTATTAATCCCCCTGTTTATTGACTTTCTAGCCCCTCTTTGTCCTCGTTATCTTCATGTACGCACAGACAGGAGAAGGGAACAAAAAGAGACTGGAGGGTAATCAGAGTCTCTGATGGGTGACGAGTTCAGTCCGAGTCCACACACGCACCTTCATGCCTGCCGTTGCTCAGCATATATGACTCATGTACGGCGAGGTATTCTGCTGCTGATGCTGTTTGGGGCGATTTAACAAAAATGACCCTGCGGTGAAACTTTCGCTTTGCTTTCTGTCTGAACACAGGCACAAATTGGACTGTAGGTGGAGCAATTCTGGAGGAAGATGGTTGATTGTTGACTCTTTTTCCCAGGTCGTCAAATACAGACACTTTGTATGCATCAACGGTCTCCATTAATTGTTTTAAAACACGGGAAATATTTGACCGGAATTTCCCCCATCACAATGGAAATTAGAATCAGAAGAACTTCACCAGGTGTGTCTGGCTGAAACAGAGGAAGGTGAAATATCTGACAGATGGTGAAGCACCTTTTAATGCAAGATAGGCATATTGTGTTAGGCCTACAAATCTACTGCTGTACATGTGTTAATATGCTGATTATAATCTGATTAGAAGCCTATGCATTCAATATCTTAAGAACAACCACGCAACTCAACAAGTTGTTGAGGTATTCAGTCCCAATAAATAACTCCCTACACCTGGTAGAGATAAGGCGCCTTCAGACTGCGAGATTCCAGCAATCTTCAACTGTACGATGAGAACACCTATTGAATTGTAGGCTACAATCATCAGCGGGCGTGTACGCGTCAACCGTCTGCGCTGCTAAAATGGTAAACAATGAAGTAAGCAAGAATCAATAAGTAGCAGAAGTGTCACGCTGATCATTGCGAGCAGCCGTCACACTGTGGAATTTTGTCTCAGGCTATCTTTGGCTGCAAGACCGTGATCACGGTCATCTTTGAACCTCTCTCACAGTGCGACGTAAAAGACCACCGATCCGGAGCCCCGATCAAAGATATCGCCGGGTTTCTTTCATGCGTGTCATCTTTCATCTGAGACAGCCCAAAATCGCACAGTGTATACCGGCCAATAATTAGAAATATATAACATTTTCCTACTAAAGACTGTCGCGGGTGGATTTTTTTGGTGGGTCAGGCTGGAGTACCAACTGGGCAAAGTGTCAAACATACTTCTGGAACAGATGCAGGTGAGAGGTGGCGTGTGAGGCTAAAAGGAAAATAAAGGTATATAATGTCTTATTTACAGTAGATATGATATTATAGTTCCTTTTATTTATGTCACCTTGGTATAATATGCACAATATTTCCTATCAGCAGGCCCATATGTGACTCTATGTCTACTTTGGAGTGTATAGGAATAAAATATGTCTCAGAACAATAAAATTTGATTGTTACTGTCTCAAAGCAACTAAAGTTAATGTAGCGACCCCGGTTAAGAAAATCAAAAATGGCTGTGATAAAACATTATATTACAGGGTCCTTGATGGATTCTCCTTTGATCATTGGATTTCCTTTCTTTGATGTGCTCAGTGTTCAAGTATCTGACAGGTCTTTTCCACGTCTGCTGTGTCTGAGTGTTTTACCGTCTGTGTTCCGAGTTCTCCTCTAGCGATGTTTCTCTGGCTCTGCTTCCTCTGTAGGAAATGCTGTTTAAGTCAGTTGTCAATTTTGTTGCAGAAATGAATAATCTTTCTCATTTTTAAAACATTTTCCTGTGTGTTTTGCTTGCGTTGGTGTGGCCCCTCATCAGGAAAATATTTATAGATGAGTGAGACAATGTCTGCTTCTTTTTTTTCCTTTTTTTTTCCTGCAGTGCACAAAAATCTAATGAGATCTAATCAATCATTTAATCTATCATTTCAACTGCTCAAATTTCGTACAAACAAGCAAAGAAACCTGTGAGTATCTCTTTCTTGATGTGAGCGCACAAGTCTTTTCCCTGCTTGTTCTGTGATTCTAAGGGAACGGTGAAGGGAAACAGCTGGAAATATGATCCTAAGATTAATTGTTGACCTTGGGGATAGCAGGGTTGAAGTCTTTTGGAAAAACTAATCAAACTATCTAGTAGAAACGTAACCCCCTCCATAACCGAGCAACTTCCATCTTCCATCTTCAAACGGTCACCTTAAAGTGGTCACATTGTGCTCATTTTCAAGTTAATGTTTTTATTTTATGTTTGTACTAGAATATGTTTACAGGCTTTAATGTAAAAAACAAAACAAAAAACACATTATCTTTCCCATGCTGTCCATTGCAGCAGCACCCTCTTCACCCTCTGTCTAAAACACTCTGTGGCCCCCTTACGAATAGCCCAGGCTACTCTGATTGGTCTGCTGGCAATGAACACAAAAAAGGTTGAGGCAGTAATGTTGAGTAACAGTGGTAAAAATGAAGTTTAACCAAGTGTTTCTTTGCTTTTTCTTTTGGAAGTCCGCGCAAAGGGAATTTGCCCTCGCAGTAAAAAACACAGCATCTCCTCAACATGGCGATACCTCTAACAAAACTCCTCCTGGTTGGGGCATGCCCGATTAGCGCTCTGCCCAAGGGCGTGCCAGACTAGCCGTAAGGCGTGCATTATGCAAAGTGTGACATAGTGATGTCACAAAGCACGGGAGTAAAGGCTAAACTACTGATGAGGCGTTTCAGCCACGTTTCAGGAGTGAGGAGCTCTCTTTGCCATGGACTTTGGGACTTTTTTGGACTTAGCACATCTTGTCCATGCACAAAAAGATATGTAACACACTAAAGGTAATGGAAAACCCCAAAATGCATATTATGGCCTCTTTAAGTTAGATAGAGATGATAAATGGTTGACAGATGATTTAGCAGTGTGGAAAAATCAAATGCAAAGAGATGTTTAAGGTTTCCGTAAGATGAATTAGCTTTCGAGCCCATTTCAATCAAGTTGTTTATTCAGGGAAAAAATGACTTTTACAGCAATGTACTGAGTTCACATCCATCAACATAAGATAACACCACAATTAGAGAGATCAAATGATAAAGAAATTCCAATAAAAAACTCTAGCTTAGCAGCACAATAATAAAAACATTATAAAGTCAAAAGTTAAATAGCAACAAATTATAACAGTTCTGCCTGCAGAGAGAAAATACCCAACCACAACAGCAAATAAAAACCACAAAATTAAAAAAACAAAACAATAAATGACAACCATGTTTGTGACTTAATCAAAGCAGGAACACCGTAGGTTGACCATGTCAACTAGCATGCTTCTAAAATGATCTACCGACACATACGCTTAGCACATACGACAACAGCTAAAAGCCACTTCACACCTCAGTGGTGTCAAGCTCAGTGGCGATCCGAGGAGTTTCAAGGGATAAAAATTCCCGCGAGCGCGTATGATGACGGATAGATTTGAGTTTTAAAAGGGAAGTCGAGTTAGACTTGTATCGGGATATTTAAAATCAGAACACAGTAAACTTAAAACAAACAAACAAACCCCCAATGTACAGTATCTCCTTGATTTTAGACAGCTAGACAGTTCAGCGGAGAGACAAACCTCTTGGGATGTAAGTCCTGGATCTTTTCCCAGAGCCTTAGCGTAAGATGAAGCCTGTGTGGTTTAAGATCTCAGACGGAGCCCCCAGACAGAGTGGACGGCTGTCAGCTGCTGACATCACACAGGGGAACGTCATTCTCTGCTTTCCAGCTTTGGGGAGTCTCATCATCACATATATCACCTGAGCTGTCTGATGTGCCACAGCTGTCTACCTTTACATCTGGAACTTTTGTCTTTACATCATTATCAAGGCTGCTGCTGTCTGCTGGTTTTTCCTAGCTTGTCATCTACAACTTGTTACTGTTGTAGGTCTAATCCGTTTATTGTCCCATGGTGGTTTTCTACCTAACCAGACGCCCGTACTGCGAAGCAAGATTAGTGGTTAGCGAGGCAACTTCAGGGTTAACTCTGAAGCTTGTTCGCTTCTCACCGGGGAGCAGGTTTTCGTCCAGATAAGAGATAAACGCGTATATAAGCACTGCAGTCTCTTCTCTGGAAAATGTCATTATCATTCATAGAAGATCTCGGTGCATGGATCATGTGAGGTGTACTCCTGTGTAGGAGGGCCTCCTCCTGTATTATTCATTTAAATTTCTTTCCTGTCAAAGAAAATTATTGTGGTGCTTTTGTATAGTCTACCGACATCATCTTACGATGAAAGTACCTTGAATTATGTTTTTAATGTAATTTTTTTTAAAAAGTGTTCCCAAATCTGTTTGACACCGCGGCTGCAGCTGACAGAATAAGGCTAAAACTGTAAAACCCACGCTATAAGATCCTACATCTACACAACATATTGATTTAATGGAATCCACACGTGCAAGTTGTTTTTTCTTGCTGCCCCTCCTGCATTTGGCAGCTGCAACTGTCACTTTAAGCCTGGATTATATCTTTTACTTCTTTATATTTGTCTAATACTATAGTTTGCTCTTCGTTCGTAGGATCTGCTGCCAGTAGACTTGTCATGACCGCAATTGGTCATATGCAGCAAACGCCGCCTCTTTCACGTGACCGCGCTCATGGATACATCGGGAAATCCTGGGTTGACTTGTTGAGTTGATAACCAGCATCGTGTGACCGCTTAGCGCACTTGGATTGTTAGTGTTAGTGAAGCCAGACAATGGAAAGATATCCTGGGTATGTTGAACTTGCTTTGTGGTACTGGCCTCTTTTTATTTGATTTAATCAAACTGATGACATCACACACCATAAGCTGGCATGCGTGGGGTGAAAGCAGAGCAGACGAACCACTGGGTTTTTTGTGATGTAGATAGGTGGTTTTAGAATTCATCTGCTGCTCAGGATGTGTTCCATGACAGATCTCCCACTATATGTTCAAGGTCATTGTCATCATGGTTAAACTTATATGCTTTAGAGTGCAATACAAGATACTTTATATAGATGTTGTAGATATAGTACTGATGGGACGTTTCCTGCAATTTTGAGATGTGTCAAAATTAGGGATGTACCAAAAGCTCTGATGCTACACGATAAAAAGTCCATGATATGATATTTACCGCGATATTGACAAATGAAGAAGAAAAGATGACAAACGTCCTTTAATGACAAATTGGGACGTGTGCAGCTCGTGAAGTCCACCCATCTGTGTCACTGTAGCTCTTGTCTCTTGGTACAAATCTGGTAGCACTATGCGACTGAAATATGGCCGCGATGGGATGGTGTATTTGGGCTCCAGCGTGTTTACGCCCTCGTTATCGACTACAACAAACCTTAAATCTTTAGCTGCGTATTCACCAGTTCATCTTGATATTTCTTCAGCTTTTGGACAGTTTTGGGGAATGTCTCTTTCAGAGTTCTTTGGCCTGGCTGAAGCTTTTTCCTCGAGGTAGTTTGTTGTTGTGACCGGAGCTTTTCCCGGTGGTGATGTGCCTCTCATGAGTGATGTATTTCCCGCATTGTAGCTGACAGTCATCCGGCAGTATTTGCGAATAGTTTTGCCTTTGACAGTTTCATTGTCATTTCTTGAAATGGGAAAACCAAAAATCTGCCACACATCAGCTTTAAGTCAAACAAAGTATTCAATTTTTGACAAGAAGAGACAGTAGAATGCAGTTATATGAGCGAAATAAACATGTGGTATGGTTGTAGATTTCGTCACAGGGTCACAACTTTATCGAGGCATTTTTTTTATCACGATAAATTCAATATATGCATCCCTAGTCGAAATTCATTGTCAGGCAGACTGTTGGAAACTAATCACATCATAGATTAATCCTACAGGGCTTCACACTTGAATGTAAATATTAATGTAAGTGTTTAAATTTAATCTCTTTAAAATTTGCCATGAAGCATCTGTTACGTCTGAAGTTATGCAAGAGTCTGATCCAAAGGATGAGATGCAGATCCAGAGAACAAATAGTTTGTACTATTCTTTTCTCCATCCAGCTATTTTTCTTGGTACTCCCCTGCTAGAAAACACGAGGACTGTCATCTGGATATGTGCAGTCTACTTGAATGTTGATAAAATCCAAGCCAAGATGATCTGTCTCTGTGCAATCCCAGACACGCACCCAAAGAGAGTGGGAAAGACAAGCACAGGGTTTTTCCTGGCTCAGAATGGGCCTCTGGGGGTGACAACACACAATAAGTAAGCATGATCGGTCTGTGTACACTTAGGGCTGGGTGATTTAGACTAGGAGAGTTGGCTTAATCTTAAATCCACGTTGTTCATATCAGTGGCTGGTTGTTGTTGGCAAATGAGTGTCAAATAATCTTCAAATATTTTGCATGCGAGTGCGTTCTGAAGCAATGATTGACCTCTCGCTCTGCTGCACATAGATTTACCTTAGATAACTTGTATTGTATAAGCCTACCAAATGTAACCAAAGTTAGTGTTGAAGGACACCTGGTTTTACTTTTAAATATGCAAAGCCTTGTTTCCATCTAAGCTTTGTTATTACATATTGTCTTATTAGAAAGGCTAACATACAACATACAGTGACTGAAATAGGACGATAATACTTAATAGATAATTGATCCACAGCATGAATGTATATTATACTTAACTGATATGCACATTATGACAACCAGGAGTTTATCCACCCTTGTTTCCCCCACCCCCCCCCCCCAGTCTGTATTTTGAGGCCGGCTTCTATCAGAGCTGAGCTTTTATCTGACTACTGGGTTTTATTTGATGAAATGCAGCATGTGTCATCCTCAGACAAATAACGAATAATAAAATATATACAATTTATTTTATGAATATGAAGAAATAATCGAAGATTCCCTTCTCTAAGTGTGTCTGACTACTGACCTATTCCTTCTCCCTCATTAAAAATTCCAGAATACATGAATATGCAAATTTTTTTTTCGTTCAACTTCTGGACAGATGTCTCCCACTTCATTATTTGTAGTTTTGAAACTTCTCCGTGGTCACTGCTGAAATACCCCATGACCATAACATAACACAAAAATAAATGTTGTGAGTTGTTTTCTGCGATGGATTACTAAAGCCTCTGGAATGTAGATTTTCATGGTTTCGTTAAATTAATACAAATGGCTGCCTCTGTGTTTGGACAGCGATCTGAAAACTTACACCATGCTTTTTAAAATTGCAGCAATTTAGCACATCAACATGTGTCATGTAAACCCGGCCACAGAGTGGCTTTAATACACTGCCAACCATATTAAAATGTGCTGATTAGTCTTGCGGTCTCAGCAGTGTTGACGTTTCAAAACTGTTTCAAGCCTTCAAACCTTGGAACATCCTGGAAAACATCAGCGGCAGGAAGGACCAAAATGGTCAATGTGGTCGCTCCAGTCAGGTGACAGCAAGGTCCTATTTAGAGCTGCCGTATTCTCAATTGTTTGTTTCGGCTTCTTTGAGCCAATGTGACGGAAGAGAAATGGCCTTTTCCCACGTGAATGGACAGTTTGTGCTTGTGCTTATTTCTGTGTGAAAACACCAGTCCATACACACCGGCAGAAACACACAGAATCGGGGGAAACTGAGACAGGACACATCCAGACAAACACACACACACACACACACATTAAGAGACGGAGGAAAGCCAGACAGGACATATACATGTAGAAGAAAAAATGTGTTCAGACAGAAGCAAAACACAAAACATGCATATGCATGTAGAAACACATAAATAAACACATTGTTTCTAGCGGGAAATGGAGTGTTGTGTGTGTTATCTCTGCAGTGGCTATAAACAGACATACCCAGGCTGTCAAATACAATAGACTGCTTCACTCTGTCTCTTTGACTGGCCTCAAATACAAAGGCCAGTCAGCGTGTGTGTGTGTGTGTGTGTGTGTGACAGCCTAGCTTGCAGCGAACAGTCATATTATTCTTTTTTGGTTTTGGATTTTGACATATATGAATGAGCACTGAAGGACAGGAAGTGAGATAACATTCACATACACTAGCCATACTGCAACTGTCGAAGAAGAGGAATTCGATGAATTGTCTGAACACTGTATGGTAATGAAGCTAGTAAATGTCCAAATTACGTTATTATTTTGTTTTATTTAGCGGTATTAGAGTTTCACAGAGCGTGCAGTAAATATACATTTTAGGGTCCTTTCACACCTAACCGGACTTTCGGGCTTTCCAGTTTGATCCGAACCAAAATTACAGGTGCGAAACCTCCCCTGCATCACTGTCCGGACCTAAAAGCTGGACCTTGGTCTGATGAAGAGAGGTGGCCTCAGTCCGGATCAAACTGAACTGTGGTTTGGTTCCTGTCTAGTGTGAAAAGAAAGAAGAAAAACCAACTGGATCAAATGTATACAATGTAGCAAAAGCCTGAACCTTGGTTCGGACCTTGGTACGGACTCTCGGGTGTGAAAGCACCCTCAGTCATTCTTGTGTCGTGGTGGTCAGTCGGGCAGTCTTGGTTCTGTCAGTCCAACAACAAATTCTCAAGCTCAGGGCAGACATTGTATTTGTTGGCCAGCTAACAGAGAGGATCAAACAACAGCACAATGAGCCTGACTTTAAACTTTAGGTGTTGCTGTGTGCTACAGACTCAATGATTGATAACATTTAAAACCAAATAGAATTACTTGTCAAGGTCAAAATACAGCACATGATCCAGCAGTTTTGGGGGAATGGATATAAAGTGTAGTCATATATTTAGAGAAACCTTTAGTTTTTAGCTCATTGTTTCATGTATCTCATATTGTATATAGTATCTCTCTGACACACATATTCAACAATAAACAAACCAAGAGGAGTAAAAATGTCAATCAGTCATACAGACTTACAGCTCCATTGATAGGGCAGCTCAAATAAATCTGATTTTGTGTGATTCTGTACTTAAATGCTTGTCCCAAAGAGCTTAAATGTCCCAAAGAGCTGATGAAGAAATAATGATATGAGTAATGAAAGGGATGAAAAAAGAGAAATACTATGGGATGGCTACGTCACTTTATTTAATGGCCTTAATGAATTGCCACAGCACACACCAGTAAGATAAAAGCACAGCCGACCACAGTTGTAACTGCTTTTGACTGTCTGATTAATGAGGGATAGTCATGCACTCACATGGTAATGTTATAATTTGCACAGTGTGCATAAATATTCAGATAATACAGGTTAGGTGTGAAAGCAACCTTCAATATAACATTGGGCACATTCAGATTAGGGTCTCCAATTTGTGTTGGGTTCAGTCAGGTTGGGCCCAAGTTGCAGATACGGGGCCGTGTTCATCAACTCCAGTCTCAGCTACTATTCGAAAATGAATTTAGAATAGAAATGTTCAAGGGCAGTGTAACTAATACAGTGTCCAATGATGTAGTTTTATGCTGTATGCTGTAGTTCAGAGACAGTATGTGTAATGTTTGACCTCATCAGTTTCCTTGGTTTTTGTAAATATATATATGCTTATCATGAAATTGTTGTCAGCAACACGTTTCACACAAGTTGGGACAGGGGCAACAAAAGACCGGGAATGCCCCAAAGACACCTGATTGGAACATTCCACAGGTAAACAGGTTGATTATCATGACTGGGTACGAAAGGGGCGTCCTCGAAAGGCTCAGCTGTTCACAACCTTTGTGAAACACAGGATTGTAGAAAGAAGAAACACTGTTAAACCGTTAACAGTTTGTTTTGCAAATGAGTGTTTTAAATTTGCATTTGACACAGCGTCCCAACTTTTTTGAAGTTGGGGTTGTCTATCTTTGCTTATAGTCTGCTCATAAAGACTTCAGACTACCTTTGACCGATGTTCATTTACATGCAAAGACTTTTGTTGGAACTGATCATTCCGTCTGTACAATGAGTAAAATCACTGAGAACTATGTTGGAAGCATTCACTTCTTCTCTTCTCTTTTCCCTCTGGAACATTCTAAACATGTCACTTACTGTATGTGTTCATAATGTGTGCGTGCGGAACCGCAGGAATTTCCCAGACAGCGCTATCGGCTCTGCTCTCGCACGGCTCCTGTCACACCTCAGAAACTGTGAGTGTGTCCATGTGTGTGCGGCTGTTAGAGCAGTCACCCAACACCCTAAGATCAGACACATCAAACTGCACTAGCCTACCATTCAATGCCCCACACATGGTTACTCGTGTTCCGGGCACCATACAAAGCCTACAGGACATTAAGAGCCTTCATCAAGAACTGCAGTGCAGCAGTGATCTTGTTGACTTTAATTCCAGTCTTGACATGGGACGTGTTGGCCTTTATTCCGGGTTTCATTTGGGACTGACATGACCTGGACTTGACTTGGGACTTCATAGCCAAGATGTGAGACTACTTGTGTGTCAAAAATGATGACTTTGTGATATCTTTTTCAGATGCGTGAGATTGTGTTTCTCGGCCAGTCAGAGCTGAGAATCCAAGGTGAATACACAGTAACAGCAGTAATCTCAGTGCAGGTGTCTCTTCTCTTTTAGGACTCCCCGCCAAGGCCAGACATGGAGCAGAAGTTGCGTTCAGCCTCCAGTGTTGATGAACTGATGAGTCTCATCTATCCTTCATACTGGGCCGCTCTGAAGTGCAGATCTAAACTTTCTGCTGCCGCTGCCTCCTCAGCCTCCATGCTCTCTCAGCGGCCACAGCCTCGCCGACTGAGGCCTCTGGCTTACACAGAAGAGCCAACGTTTGCTGCTGCCTACCTCAATTTGGATGTCCTGAAAAGTATGTTTGCACTTTTTTTAAATATTATTTTTTAGCAGATTTGCAAGAATATAAAACGGGTAATCACAGCAGCACTGTAAATGCTTCTTTTAAGGAAAACCTTGCCAAGTGCTGCATCCAGGGCTGTTCTTTTCCTTCGTGTTCAAGTTTGTTTTGCTTCCACAAAATGTTGGCTTCTGCACCAGTTAAAGCTCCTTAGTAGGCAGACCGCAACTCATTTCCCTCAAACGCAGAGAACCATATGCATCACATTATCTTGTTAATTTACAAGCCTGTTTTTTGGGCGTCAGACTTGTAAAATGTGGATATATCTCATATAGTCAATGCTCCCATTTTTAAATAAAAGTAGTACTCATATTATATGATTGTATAAACTACACACATAAATTACACACACTGCCAAATGATATAATTCTAAAAAAAAAATCTATACGTCATTAATTGGATCATTGGAACAAAAAAATTTAAATAGGATACAATTTAGCATCATTTTAGTGGTCTATATACAAAAAAAACATAATTTTCTTTTCCCTTGGCTTTGCCTTGACCCAAAGTGTAAAAACAAATATAATAATAACATGATACAAATTACTAAATGTTATGAGTGACAAACTGTAACCCCCATCAAATTGAAAAATAAAGATGCTTCCCCTTAAATGCATATAATATGTGTTTGACATATTTGCAGTTTTCTAAGAAACGGTGCATTGGTTTTGCCGTATAGTATCCTGTGGACTCTGTGCAGGCGCCTCACCTCACTGATATCATGGATGCTCAGTAGATGGATAACTATGATGGTCTCTTCTGTTCCGTCACCTACTGAAGAGCCCGCCTTTCCTGTCCCGAACTTGGCATGGGAATTTTGCCTTGTTAAGTCTCCTTAAGAAGTACAGTCGTTTCTGTGACTGACTGAGTAGAGGGCAGTGGTGATGGCATCCTCTTTGGATCCGTTGACTCTAAAAGCAAAGTGAGTGAGGGTCCAGGCTGGTTTGGGATGGCTGCCAGAAATGTTTGTATAAACATGGTCCTGGGTGATTTTTCCCCTGGTGGGGTGTGGACATGCAGGTGGAATTTAGGTAAAAGATGCTCTGAGGTCTGTTGGATTAAAATCACCAGCTACAATAAATATTGCATCCTGTCGTTTGGTCATTTGACTGCTGATGACCTCATACAGATCCTTTAGTTAATTTTTTGACTTTGCATCTGGGGGAATTTAAACCACAGCATCAAACACACTGGCAAATTCTCTGGGCAGACAATATGGTCGACATCTCAGCGTTAAAAACTAAAAATCTGGTTGACACTGTCCAACCACTTCGTCTAAGTTTGAGCTCCATCATTGATGTAAACACAGAGGCTGTTGTCTCTTTCATTTTACCGGAGTTTTGTGTTCTGCTGTCTCGGTACACAGTCTGCCTATAGAGTGCAATAGCTTGACATTGTTGTGTTCCTTCTCTTTCTTGGTCGATCGCACCGTTTGTGGTGATGTTTGGTCTGGCTGGTCTCACTTGCTGGTCGGGAGATGGCGTGGGCAGTAATAATCTGAAGCTCCGCTGTACACCAAACCCTGCGCTTCTTCTGACGTTCATGAGTGTATTTGTTTGAGGGAAATACTGGCTGTCGCATCTGGTAACGACAGCATCTGTTATTGAGGATATTGAGGTTGCAAGTGGCAGAAGGTGACTATAGGCCCAACTTCTGGTAGCTCTATTTTGCTCTGCATAAAGTGTGATCCTAATTTTTGTACACTGTGCATGAGGTTATAGTTTTGGTCTGTTTGTGCCTACATATGCAGGGTATTACATGGAAGTCATTTATCATACTATATGATCATCAGTCGTGGCTCCACCTTGATGCATATACAGTATATGTGTTTGTACAGCAAAAGGTTGTATTTGTCTTACTTTCTGTTTGTGTGCAGGCATAGAGTCGGAATGGAGGAAGACTCAGTGCATTCCCAGGGAAGTGTGTGTCGACGTGGGCAGGGAGTTCGGGGCTCCCACCAACATATTCTATAAACCACCATGTGTGTCCGTCTACAGATGTGGAGGATGCTGCCACTCTGAGGACAAACAATGCAGGAATATCTCCACGGGATACCTCAGCAAAACTGTAAGCACATTTGTCCTTCCTCTGTTATTATCTACCCTAAATATATGGGTCAGTCATTTTAGCTGTATTCATTTTCTTTAATTTATCTATCTTCTGTCTTCTTTATTATTTACTTTCAACCATGCTGTGTTCTGATCATTCCAGTTTTGAACGTGCATGCATGAGTGAGCCACTAATTAACTGATAGAATGGGGATGTCCGGTTTTTAACAGTTAACACTGTTGTCAGTGTTCTCCCTTGGAGCTATTTGTGTTGATTTTACTCTTCTTTTCCTGTCATGTAGCTAATATTACGAGCAAACAACAGCTCCTGTGACCACTCTTTAGTGAGTCAACAATTTGACTAAACGAATGTGTGTTGCCTTCAAGCCCTTGCCAAAGGAGTTCACGCAATTCTTCCAAAAGTTTGCAGGATGAAATTGGTTTGCGTCAGCAGTTATGCCTTCACACAGCACTCAGCTGTGCATCAGTGCTGGAGATGTAGGATACAGCTTAATGGTGCGTTTCTGAAGTGGTTAGTCGAGCATCAATCCCTTCGGCAAATGTGTGGAAATGAAATACAACTAGTTGTGCACACTGAATTGAATTTATTAAAAAATAAAGGCAGAGTATGATTTTTGAAATACTGGTACCGAGTAAAGTTAGTAGCCATCCCTCAATCCGGTTGTTAAGCCTTCTGGCTCACTAGCTAGTCATGACTTGTGATAGATGGTCACTGCAGCCGAGGCAGAGAGGGCCCAGGAGAACCCGGGAGTCTTGCAGACAGACATTAAGGTAGGCCCCCTCAGTCTGAGCTTTTAAGAAAAATGGAGCACACACTGCTATATGATGTCAGCACAGTCTCATCTGTTACCATGCTGGCAGGTTCCTTTTGGCTTCATTATCCGTGTTGTCTAAATGAATTTGTATTGTGGATTCTGTATTCTTTAAAATAATCCTCCCAAAGTTTTTGCATAAACAGTATACTCTATGTCAAATTGCAGAAAATTGCATCATTATTATTATTATTTTTTTTTTCTTGGGAAGGATCTTCATCCCCAGAATTTTCTGTGTGTGTGTGTGTGTGTTTACAATTATGTGTACAATTGTGCTATAAAAGAAGGAATTACTAACATGTTTTTTTTTTTTAATTAGCTTGTTATGCAAGATTCTGTGACTCTGTTTTTTTTTCTCCGCGAAACTTGCAGTTCTCAGCACAAGTAGCCCTGAAAATGATCAGTGGATAGTCATGTCAACATCATACCAGCGTTTCACCACAATTTCAGTGTCTATGTCTGCAGAATATGACGGACAAAGAATGAAAAGAAATGAAAAGAATCATCAGGGGAAGGGTAGTATTTCACTGGTGTGCTTTCTCTGACTCATTTTCTCTCTATCTCTTCTGTCTCTCTGAATGATGGTCAAGGAGAATCACAGCATCATCCTACTTGATCATTACCAATGGCAAACTCCAGAAAGATAGAGTGTGTGGTTTTAAGTGTGCCTGCTATTCATATACTGTATATATAAACCTGACCAGAGGAATGTGCAAGGAGGAGCAGGGGGGGGGGGGGGGGGGGGGGGTAAAAAA
>JBBPCS010000283.1:1407383-1425260 GCA_037974645.1 Hollardia meadi
TGGACGCCTTAAGCTCTTTGTCACGTTCCTCGGGCTGTTCCTGAGCAGTTTTTGTGGTGTGGCAGCACGCATTGTCCGGCTGCGGGACCAATGTCATCGGGTGTACCGGTGCCATGGGGGTGTGTGCTTGGTCTGCAAGGCTGTTTGGTTGGATGGTTTGTGTCAAGTGGCATCCACATGAATGCCGGGATCCAGGGTTTACCAGCCGATTATTGCTCTGTAGCGAGAGCATCAACATTATTAATTTCATCTCCCACTGGTTTTAATGTTGTGGCTGATCGGTGTAAGTCTCATAATAATGTTAATGATGAATTACATTGGTTAATTACATAAAACGGCCTCGTTTAAATGGATAAAGGTTTTGCATCCTTCTATTATTTGTGTTCCCTGTTCTTTGAACGTGGACTTATCGAGACAAAACATGTGGATAGTTCAGTGGAAGAACAGCATCGTTTTGATGGAAAGAAATGGCCTTAAGCACAAAATAACATTTCACAATCAGAGAGCAGACGGCACACAATTAGCAAAGCACATAGCCTTGAAATCAGGCATCTTGGCAGTGTGTGTGTGTGTGTGTGTGTGTGTGTGTGTGTGTGTGTGTGTGTGTGTGTGTGTGTGTGTGTGTGTGTGTGTATCGTGTTTGAAAGAAAGCGAGAGAGTGTGTGTCTGTCAGTGTAAGACCCTGGTCTGAGTATGTCTATTAGCATGCACTCAGTTAATCCAATAGGCAATACAATAGCATGCCTTAGGCTTTGGACTACTTCAGTGATATGGATGTTTAGTGAACACAAACGCACAAACAAACACCCCACACAAAACATGCTTACACCAGCCTTTACCGCTAACACGGAAACCTTGAACAGTATGACAGTAACTTCTCTACTTTGGTGAGAAGATTAAAAAACAAACAAAAAAACAACTATGTTGTTATGGTATGGTAAGCATGTGAGAATGTGTGTGTGAAGTGTGAATTGAAGTCATGGATTTTAAGCGGATCTGATCGGTTACCGTGGTAACAGCCATCACAGTGACAGTGTGACCAAACAATTAGAAAAGGGACACATCTGTCCAGCAAAAGCAGATGCAAACTCAGACTCCAGTTTAAAATGATGTATGATAAAGCTGAGCGGCTTTTAAACGTGCTGAGAAACTATCCAACTGACATTTTCAGAGAGAAAAACAAACACCTTTAACATCCAAGATACAAAGTCCTCTGGAAGTGTATAGGCATTAACCCGACTGCGGTCACTTCTGGTTGTGTGGAAGAGGATTACTTTTCCAGGAGGTGAGTGAGCCTGAACATGTACTGATACCATGCCAAACCTGTTTTAACGTACTTATGTCTCCAAGGTCACCAGACCTTAAACCCATTGAAGATCTTCAATAATGTTTGACATGATAATGTTTAAAAGAACCGAAACATACAGTAACATCATGTGACGTGAATGTAGATTCTCAAATTTGGCAAACACCTCTGTAATTGATGCTAGAGAGAACTGTTGACTGATGAACCGTGTTTTCATCGTCATAGCGATTTGAACGGGCGTGATAAACAAGGCTGCCTGAAACATGATAAATACAAAAAGAAAATCATTTTATTTCCACGCACCGTGTATTCACACTCAGCGTGTTAACATCTGGCCTATCAGATGGAGCGCCGGATACATGGGCCATCCATTCACGCCGTTTAGCTAATCAGATGAAGCCCCAGCTAGTCGTCAGCTAACCGCAGATTAATTGGTGTCAGTTTGGTAGCAACGGCTGAGGAAGGAGAGACAAGCTAATGTGGACACTTCAAAATTTGTATGTTTATTTCTAGTGTTATCGCACATCAAAGATTTTCCTCATATTGTGCAGGCCTAGCTCATTGTAAAAGGGTGCAAAGAGGGACAAATGGGACACAGAGTAAATATTCTTGGCACTGGCTGTTAAGTTATTTCCTTAAAGGTTTAGTGTGTAGGATTTAGTGTCATCTAGCAGTGTGGTTGCAGATTGCAAGCAATTGAACACCCCTTGTCTCACCTGCCTCTACTGCGGCTGCTAGAAACGTGAAAGGCCCTCTCTAGATCCAGTGTTTGGTTTGTCTGTTCTGGGCGACTGTAGAAACATAATAATTTTGAATTTGATATTCCATTTCTGCCCCGACATCCCCCCAAATCCTACACACTGGATCTTTAATATTTAGATTTTAGTTCACTGGAAGGTCGGGGGGAAATGTAATCTTTGAAACTAATTGTGGCATTTCATTCACCATTATTGGTATAGAATGGAAAAATGGACTGCATTTATACAGCACTTTTCTAGTCATCTTGACCTCTCAAAGTGCTTTACGCTACAACGTTCAGCGTTCACCCATGTACACATACACTGGTGGCAGTGACTATCTTGCAGCGTGCCACCTGCTCATTCGCACATGCGTTCACACGCCGATGGCGCAGCATCAGGAGCAACTTGGGGTTCATTTTCTTGATCGAGGACACTTCGACATGTAGACTGCAGGGGCTGGGGATCGAACCACCAACCTTCTGATTGCTGGACTACAGCCCTACCACCTGAGCCATAGCCAAATTTGCTGCAACACATTGGGTAAGGAACATACACAGATGTAAATTCACATCATTTCAAAAGTACTGTAAAAAACAAAGTACTGATAGCAGTGCTACAGGTCCATTCTTCCTGCATTTCAGTTATATAAAGAGTCTTCAAACGATTATTCAACTTCCAAATATTCAGTTTATATCAAATGTAAATCAAACTTTAACCATCATAGTGGGTTTGTAGAAAATAGAAACCCAAACTCAAACAAATCTGAAGCACCCGAAAGTCAGTGAAATATCAGCTGCAGGCTACTTTACAAGATACTCAACAAGCTTTTAAGAACACCTCCAATCGAGTTCTGCTCAATAATAAACAGCTCGAGAAGCTCTGTACAACCTTAATACAACTGTCTCTATCTTTGTTTACTTTAACTCAAAAATTGTTCTGTTTTTCCAGCTAAAGTTGTCCTCAGATCCACAGAAGTAACTGTGGTGTCAAACTAACTTTTACCTTGTGTTACTGCACGATTTAATGGAGCATTTTAGCCTAAAAATACTGGACTGCAACCAGTTCAGCATGTGTTGGCATTGCAGGGAAGATGGACTCCAGTAGTGAAAAGGAATGGAGGAGCTGTCTTTGTAATGTTTGGGAACCTGAGCCAAGCCATTTGACAGTCGCAGTGTTTAAAAAATGGCATGTGGGGTGGGCGTCTGAAATGCCCCCCACAGCGGGGTTCCATTGAAACAATTACTATAAATGTACGGCAGGAGCACTTTCCTCTCCATACGAGATTTTATAACTTCGTCAGTGAAGTTTGAATCGAGCCAACTAATTTGTCTGGCAAATTAGCTTTAGCATGTCTCGCAGCGTGATTCAACGCTTACAACAATTGGAGTCAAATTGTTTTTTTGCATTTGTGCGTCTGGCGTCGTGATGAATGGCTCGTCTGAAAATGGGGAAGCACCGCTTTAGCTATCAAATTAAATGGTTTTTAATCAGTTGGTGTTTTTAATGGCGACTCGACGCGGGTTCAGTTGTGCTCAACATCGACAATAGAAGGAAACAAATGCGACAGCTTTGTAATTGAAAGTGCTGTGATACCTCAGTTAAATAGTGGCGTTATGATGGTGTTATTTTGGTTTGTTCATTCGCTCAGTTTGATAATCATGTTTTCTGGTTTCTAGAGGGACTTTGAAATTGGTTTGTGATTGTTCTCAATGGGCATAAATTTGTAAGACCATGTTGGTGGGTACATGGTACCATGTGTGTGTGTGTGTGTGTGGAAAAAGTACAAATCCTTTGTGGTGGTGTAGTTTGTTCAGGCTTTCAGATTGCAATTAAAATTAAATTATCTACAATTACAAAAATGAATATTGACATCCGAAGTGACAGACAGATTCAGATGGTAGCCTATTGCATATAACTAATTACATTAGGAGCTTTACTCATAAACATCGGAAAGGTGGTACACATGGTATATGCGTATATGTGCTTATTCGTCATTTTTTAAATTTGGCTATACTGTCATCCCTTGATTAAAGAGGAATAGATTGAAAGTCTTGCTTGCAGACATACATACATGCAAAAGAAACAGGCTTCCAAACACATACACACCTTACTACACACCTTCGGTCTAAGACAAAATCTGTCCTTCTTGCTATCTCCCAAACACACACATACAAATATATGGCATTAACAACATAGTCATATGGAGTCAAACTTTTTCCTGGAGGAGTTTTTTTCGATCGGCACCGGAGCATTGTGCAATGAGGTGAAATATTCATTATTACAGGGTCTCTGTCTCTCTCTTCCTCCCACTAACTACCTCGTCTGAGCACTGAGCAAAAGTGACAAATTCATTCTTTCTGGGTCAGAGATGAGAGAAATGGTTGATTGTGTAAATAATGGATCATGTCCTTGTCTCCCGGCTGTCTAAATGGATTTAGATTTACTCCCAACTGATGGTAATAATACGGCAAGTGTAAGGACTAGGCAGCTGAGAGATTAGCGCGCGCACACACACACACACACCTGCATACTGATTATGTGAATGAAAGGGCACAGATGTAAAGCTTTTGTGAATGCACACACATATTGACACATATATACACAATGAAACAAATATGTCATTTTGGTGGTGGATTATTATAATATGTTTATAGGCAAAATATTCCTACAAAATGAGTAAAATGAGCAAAATGAGTAAATTACAATTAAAGGGATATTATTCTCCACTGGTGGTTTTTTTTTTCTTTTTTTTTTTTTTGAATACTCCAAATTTTACAGCATGTTTTTGATGGCTAGTCAAAACTGCTTTAGCTCAGTCTCTTTTTATTCATTATTTCTGTGTCATTAAATTAGGTGGGGTTTTTTTCATTTTAAATGTCAGTCAGTATTAAAAAAAAAAAAGCTTTAATAATGTAGGTTCTTGCTTTACATGCACTACTACATGTGACAGGTTGGCCTGACCTTTGGTGCATTTCGTTTTCCTTTTATATTATAACAAGAAATGTACAATGGTGGAATTAGAGCATAATCTGTAGGTTTGGACTTTCATATTTTGTGTTTATACTTTTTTCCTTTTTATGTATTGTGTATTAAAAAAATGTATGTATAATATATGTATAAAAAATTATTCTTCAAGAAGACAGCTGTGACATGTTATGGAATAAATCTCAATCACTACAAGTTATAGGCCTATTTCAGCTTTTTAGTGTTTTTGGCCTTTTTTTCGTAATTTCTTTTAAATTTGGTACCTTTAATTTCTTTCTGAGCGTTTATGGCCATGATATTATATTGATAATATAAACGGAGAATTTAACTTACATTTCACGTAACAATTTCCCTTCCTGCCAACTGGCCAAAATGTGCAGGTTTAAATGCATGAAAACTTAGTGATCGGAAGGTTGGTAGTTCGGCCCCTGCAGTTTACATGTCAAAGTGTCCTTGTGCAAGACACTGAACCCCGAATTGCTCCCGATGCTGCGCCACCTGTCAGGGTTACCAGGTGGCGCCCTGCAAGGTAGTCACTGCCACCAGTGTATAAATGTGTGTGTGTGAGTGGGTGAATGTTGACTTGTAGTGTAAAGTGCTTTGAGTGGTCGAGCTGGCCAGAAAAGTGCTATATGAATGCAGGTATATGCAAACATGAGTTCAAAGCAGTAAGTCATAAATGACCATAAATTTCTTTGCTAACATGGATGGAGACTTCAAACAGCTCTGTGGTCCTTGGTTGTAAATTGAAAGGAGGCACATTTTTTCAGAGTTCCTTTTTTTTTTTTTCTCCTCATCTTTGCTCTAGTGCACAGTGTTGACCCTCGTCCAGTGTGTCTGCCTGCTGGAGGTTGTGTTTCTTCAGAGAGCCCGTTCATGGTCACACTGGGGTCACTGCTGCTAAATCAATACCTGGTGCATGAGGATGAAGCTTGCGTATACAACGGAGGTGCAAAACTCTGTGCCCCATTTTGATGGGTTCAGAACACGCGGTTTGAGGTTGTAAGTTGGGTGGTGACTAAAATCAATACACCATCATAACTCGGATGCTTGGAGACTTCCTCCCAAGTGGCCGACCTCCATTCAGATCGAACACCATTTAAGACTCGCACGTCGTGAGCAAGACACTGTATGTGTGTTTCCCTGAAGTGTCCATAAAAACAGTCCTTTTCAAATGATGAAAAGAGGCAGTATGTAGTCCTTCACAGGAGTTAGAGGAGTCGGTAAAAAAGCATTCTAAACCTGTTATTTTTCTTTATTTGGAAATACTTCAATGCTTTGACATACTTTAAACATTTTTGTGGTGCACTTTTGCAGATAAAGTCTCATAGTTCCTGTCATTTGAAATGCCTTTAAAAGCCCAGATACATGAATAAAGCACAAAACCATGCACATGCCATATCCATTTTCAAAAAAAAGTGAGAATGTGTTTGAGGTGAGAATGTGTGCCGTTTTCTAGAGGCAGCTGCTTTTTAAGGTTGCTTACCAATTTAATAATAACATTATCAATTTTAACTATATTGTGGTCCCTAGATGCCCAGGCAGTGCGCACTGGGCCTAAGCAACATGATCTCATGGGATGACATATGAATAGCACGGCACATTTTATGTGTCGTTTCATGAATTTTAAACACAGTTTGATTAAGTTTAGGCATGAAAACTTCTTGACTACTTGCTTAGGTTGCAGCAACAAAACTACTTTGGTTTAGGAAAAGAAAACATCATGGTTTCGGTCATAATAAGTTTGCATGATGTAAATTACGTTACTGAAACAGGTTGAAAACGTGAGGTAGCTCCAGCCTCCTGGGTGAAAATCCTCCGTTTGTTTGACCCATCCACCGCCCCAACCTTCTCCATGTTTGCTCACTCTTTATACCACTTACATTTCTTTCTCTATGACATTTGTGCCTATAATTACATGAGAAAAGCTTCATGCAGACAGTGTTAAATGACACGTGAAATGACTTAAGACATTGGCATGTTATTCATGCGCCTTTTGATGACCTATTTATTCATGGATTAATACTACTTTGTAATTTAGTCGTTTTATTTATGGATTAATGGCTTAATTTGTAAACAAATGTATTAATGCTTATATTTTTATTGTACAAGTTATTAATTAATGAAATGCTTTATTACTATTTCCGTGACTCTTGGGATCCTCCGTATTACCCAACCTACAACTTTCAGAATTGTTGGTGACAAGGACAACGTTTTTGGCGCTGCTACCTTCACTGATGCTAGCTACTTTTTGGCTAGCATCGTTAAATCCTGGATATAGTTAGCCTCTTCAGGCTGGCTGGGAGCAGCTTTCTGAGCTTACTTACATTATTGTTTGGGTCTAAAACCCTTGCCAGCTCCCTCTTTTTCTTCTCCTTTCTTTTCTGGCATCATGATTTATGTGTTAGCCCTGGCATAGAAGAGAAATTCACTCCAACATTAGGTAGTAGTTTGTTTAGATCAGTAAATTTCTCATGTCATGTGGCCGGCCGCCCGCGGTGCACTTTTGACATTGCGTACAAAAAAATAAAAAATGAAACTTCACTTTCAGGAGAGGGAGTTTTCATGATCAAACAGGCTACATTTACTCAATAAAATCGTTTTTTTTTGTTGTTGTTGTTTTAATAAGTAATGGCAAGTGTTTTTAATCACTTAAATTAGAAAGAACATTATTGCTGGCCTCCAAGGGCCCCCCTCAAGGCTTCGTAACAACTGTGTAACAAAGGAGTTCACCCACGCCACAGCAAACCAATCTAAAGACCTTCTGCATTATGCTTGAATGCCAAGTTCCAGTTGTCACGGGAGCATCTGTCACTCTGCACTTTTTGCGCTTTAAAAGGAGGAACACACTTCCATTGAAGGTGTAATTGCTTTGACAAATCACAGTAGAACATGTTGGCTAGGGCTTTCCTCGCTGTGCGCAGGTAAACACAAGCTAATGGAAATGCCCCAGCAGGACTTCACAACCTTATCTATTAAAGAAAATATGGCACATCCTACCAACACATTACAGTGGCTTTTACAGTATGTTGTACATCAAATGTAATTGGTGCGGTTGTGGGGTAAAATCGTAAAAAGGCTGACTTGTAGTGAGTTAGTTGCTGACGAGTAGTGATTTAGTTTTCGCTAGTGGAAATGACATTTCAATTTGGGCATATTACAAGTATATTTTCACATGTAGAATGACATTTCAGCTAGTCTGAACCAGTCAAAACCGATTTATTGATATCTTTAATTTAATTACATTTCCCTTACAAGGATAACAATTACAGATATCTACAAAGTCGAAAAAGGATTGCGACTAGTGAAAATGTGATTTCTTATTTCAGATATCAATAATTGCAATTCCGACATAACAACAAATCATTGTCGCAAATGTCGCCATTTTGACTGACTAAAAATTTGTTTCTGACTGATTATCAAAGGAATTATAGATATCTCAAATATAATTGTTACCAGTACAAATATAACTTTCACTGGGTAGAATTTAATTTCAGATTATTATTCACATTATTACTAGTTACAATTCCGAGCCAAGATATCAATAATTTAATTTTAGATATCCGAAATTCCATTCATACTATCTGTAATCTATGAACAATTTTAGATATCTGCTATGAAGATTTACACTTGTAAGAACTGAATTGCTGTATCAACATTTCCCCTAGTGTGCATTGAATTGTTATTATAAACTTTTTGACGAATGGGAATTGACTGGATTAGAATTGCGACCAGTTAAAATTACATTTTGGATATGTCCACTTGGAACGATTGCATGTTAAAATTGAATTATAGAAATCTGTGATTGAGTTTGAATAGAAATCAATGATACAAGTTGACTCAATGTTACAAATATTCAAAATGAACATTTCCACTACTGAGAAAGTAAATGTTAATACCAGGCATTAACATTTTGACGAGTGAGAAATGAATTTGAATAGAATTGTTACTACTAGAAATTGCATTATGGATATCTTGGCTTGGAATCCTAAATACTCAGAAAGCAATTGTTGATATCTACAATTGCTATCACCGTTAATTATTAAATGTTGAAAAGGCTTGCAGCCGCAAAACTGCCATTTAAATAACTGCGGTAACTGGTAACTGATTTATTCATTCTGCTGTTAATGAACAATGATGCATAAGCCAATGAGAAAAAAAAAGTATGACAGCTAAGAAAATCATAATACTGAAGTATACTGAACGTCACTAGTCACAAAAATCTTCCCCATGTGAGTTAATTTCACTTAGCGTGGAGGTCAGGTGTTTCATTTATTTATTACATCACGTTCACACATAATAATGATAGTACTCCCCATTGTCGAGTGCTGCGAATTCACTTTAGATAAAGGTGCCAGTTATATACCTAATTTGTAATTGAGAATACTTCACATTTCAGGGTCCCAAACTCTCAAGAGCACTCCGGAGGAGCTTGAGCACACCCCCTGTCTTGACCCGTATTATACTTTAGTATCTCCAACCCTGTTTCCATGGGATTTAAATTCCAGGAGGTTGTTTCTCATCCAGTCAGTGGCAACATTACAGAAGATGGTTCATAAAGCCACCATTACTTTTACATAGTAGAATACTTACTACTTGTAGCTGGCACGAAAAGATGAGATTATTTTGTACCGAGCTTAGAGCTAATGACTAGACAAGAATGAGCGACAACTCATAGTCATGCGCCCCTCACGTCTTTACCTGACGCACAACGGGCTCTTTGGCGTCCGTGGCCAACACACTAAGCCTTCCCTTTAGTGTCTCTTGGCGAAGCAAAAGGTCTTATCCTGACGCACAAGGTCTACATTACTTTGGTTGAGTTTAGGCACAAAACCTACTTGGTTAGGTTTAGGAAATGATTGATAACGCTTGGTTTCAAAAGGGACACGAACTCCGACCTCCTGGGTGAAAGCCGTGTGTGTGACCCTTCACTCAACCCTGACCACCTCCACCCCTCTTGGCACTTTCTCGCTTTGGAAAGTACATTGCGGTACGTCCTCTGTTCAAGTCGTCTGAAACTGACGGCTTTACATTGCAGGTACACGAAACCCTTGTGGGTCTGTGCCTGACGCCGATGCGTACCTTGTGCATCTGGATAAGACGCGAAGGGCCCCGTGACAAACTGTCAATATCTGACGAGCTAGGGATGAGAATGGGCTGTGCCTACATGGAAAGGCTAAGGCGGGGAGCTAAGCAGCAATCACGCCCTGCGTTAGCGAACAGAGCAGGCATCAATGACAACAGAAATGACATTAAGTCAGTCACAACATTAAAAGGAGGAGCTGGGGTGGAGGTGGGTTGCTGATGGGTGAATTCTGACTTAAATGCAGTCCATGTAGCCCTGTATGAGAATTGCCAATTGAACGCGTAGAAGGGAATCAGTGAGCTGATGTGAGCTGAGCTTGGCATCCATGGCCTGCCTGAACTAGCGCAAATTCGCTTAATATTTAGTATCACGAGAATTTATTTGCTCCCACCAGTTATAGAAACTTTAAAGCTGGTGTTGCTGGGAACTCAGATACAAGTAGAATTGCCTCTTGAATCATTTTCCTCAGTGTGGTTTCTGTGGTTGCCATGGTCACACAGTGAGCAAGAACAGATTTTTTTTTTTTTAAAAGTTGAATCGTCATAAAGTCAGTGGCAAATAGCGACGCAAGTTCAACAAGGTGGCGGCCACCCTCTCTCGCCTTGTTGCTAATGTGCACGTGTTATCTATGTTTGACCCTCAACAGAGGAGGACCTCAGCATGACCAAAACTTTACCCTTATCTTAGCCCAGAGAGATTTTACCTGCTTTACCTAAATATGAACAAATTTCCTGCTGTCGAATGAGGAGCAAAATAATGTGTCCTTTATTGTCGGTCTAACTTGTGTCCTTAATCCCATAAGCTTTTTTTTTTCCAATAAAAAAAAACGTATAACTGTGTGCTTCCCACGCAGCCTCCTTCCTGAGACACCTGTCTGGCTACTCCTATAGCTTATGGCAGACAAAAGAATCAAACACGCTCAGTTTTCAATCACTTCAACACACATTGAGACAAAATGAAGTTGAGTGTTCTTGAGAAAATCTCGCCTCATAATTAGTATGATGTGGGCTGACCCCAGTAAGGAATCTGCACAGACGGAGTTAGTTACCATGGAAATTTCAGAACCACCTGTGGATGTGTTCATTGGATTGCAAATGGTCTAGATGTAGCTACACGCACATGCTTGCACGCTAACACACACACACACACACAAAGAGGCATGTAGACGAACATCCTGCCACTTTTTGAAACACAGCATGGACATGCTGAAAATAACAAAATGGCCTCAGAAGAGTGCTGGAGCTATGGCTGCTACTTACTGGAGAGAGGAGAGCTAAGCGCTGTAAGATTAAATAACAACACCTTAATTACACATCCAGCAATCACCCACACACTCAGGTTTACACACGAACAGCATTGAAAGTCTACACCAAAAGTCTCTCTCTCTCTTTAGTAAGTGTGTGTATGTGACAAAAGACTGATAGGTACATTAAAAAAAAAAACCACAGAGGAGGAGAGCAGAGAACAAGCATGAAATGGAGAGAGGGATGTTGAGCGAAGGGACAGAACCAGATGTCTTATCAAAAGAAGAAAGAAATACAGTCCCTTCACATCCTGATACATGGCCGACACACGCTATAATGTATGGATTGCATTAGCGGTGGCTTTTAAATTAATTAAGTCCTAATTGTACCTCAATTACACTCCACTTTCCCCTCAGTTACATCCTTAATTGGCTTTTATCAGAAAGCAGGCTAAATGAGAGACATGCATTCTGGGAAACCGGGTAGGCACAAGCCAGAGAAATGTGTACAGTACATGTGAAGACCTTGTCCTGGCCAATGAGGGTAATGTCATCTCGTCAAGGTAATGTGGATTAGTCCCTGTGGTCATTTGGTGGAGATAACATTTGGAAGTGTTTCAGGAGAAGGATCTGGTTTTTATGATTAAAGTTGAAATTAGTGCAATTGGTCTCTACCAACTTCCAAGGAAAATATCTGGGGGGGGGGGGGGGGGGTTTCAGCTGCGAAATGCGCGACTGAATTCATAAGCTAGTGTCACAAATTCTTGTGCTTTTTGGCGCTGGGCAGGCTGTGTACAGTGGGATTGTTATTAGCTCTTTGTCTGAAGCTAGAAAACAAAGTCGACAAGAGTGGTGAGACTAAGCAACCCCTTCTCATCCCAGGTCGTCACATGTCAACGTTTTGTCATGTGCCCCTTGCATCTTCTCCAGACGTGCAAGGTGGCCTTTGGCGTCGCTGGCCGACGCGTTAAGCGTTCAATAAGCGTTTAATAATGTACCTAAATCATGTTGTTTTATTGTACACACCACATACACTCCACAGCTGTATTGGTTTGTTTTGATCAAGAATGCCATGTATTTGTTTTTGCAAACGAACCTTTCACATCTGGCATGCTGGTGACATAGTCAAAGACATACGACTTTTCCTGCTGGAAAAGTCGTATCTAATAATCCTGACTACATACGGTAACCCATGGAACAACCTGTAGCTCCTTTTTCTTGAATCATTTTTGACAAACATCATACTTTTTATCTTTTACTTCCCAGTAGATCCGAGGGCTCATTCATGCATTACAGAGCTATATAACACTATCCTTGATCGTTAATAGTCTGAAACTCTTTTCCTCTGTGCAGCATCCTTATCAGAGGACTGAGCCGTCTCCACCTTGTTATATATGGCTTGAGCCTCGACCCCAGTCACCATGACAACATAAAACACTGGCTGTGCTGTAGCCATGGTGATGAAAGCAGGTGGACGCTGAGGTGCGAGGGGTGATGCAGGACATGAGCAGGAGGGAGGTTTGAGGGAGGAAATAGAGACCCCGATGAGAAGATCAAAAACTGAGAAAGGGAATGCCTCGGAAGGGCGAGTGTAGCACAGGAAAGGAAAGGATAGAAGATGTGTGAAGAGACAATTGGAGAAAAAATATTTTTTTTAAAAGAACAGATAAGGGCATATAAGCAGGCCACATGTCCAACTTACACAATGTAAACTGCACTGTTGGGCGCTGGAGACACTCAAGTTAAAGATGGGTGAGTTTGCAGCGACAGATCTCCCTTTATGACAGAAAACACATTTATATTGTGATATTTAGATGTTCTTTTACTCGCAATGACATACAACACAGCCAACGACAAATTATTAGTGATGGTACTACCTGACAATCTCCCTCCAGCCAGCTGCCACCTTGTTGAGGTTTTTTTTTTTTTTTTTTAGCAAAATGAGACGGTGTTGAAAAGATTCCTCCTGGAATCAACTTTGTGAATCAACCGTTCCTTGTACATACGGCGCTTTCAACGAACAAAAGGTCTTTTTATAACGGTGCGCTGTGTCGCGCTGCGTCACCTGTGGCCAATTAGGACACTTCAATAGGAAACGATTAAATCAAGCAGATTTTTTCTCTCTCTCTCTCTATTTCTTGTACTTCTGCTGTACTTCTTTCTTTATGTTACCCGAAAGTTTACCTTGCTTTATGTCTCATTGTTTGTCTCACACACTTTCTGTGACTCTGTGTTCCGCTGTCCGTGCTTCCTTTTTCACCCTCTGCCACAGGTTTATTCCATTAGTGGCGGAAACTGTACTGTCACTGGCATCTTTCAGCCCCGATATGTCTTTTAAGTCTCTGATCCCACCCGGCTATCATACCTTCTTGTAACCCTTGGATACCTGTTTTTCCTCTCATACTTTATTTTTGCCCTCTCCCTACTTTCTCTTCTCGAACTGTGTAGCGCTAGCGGGGCTGAGGAAGGACAGAAAGAAGCTGTGAGCATTTCAGTGGGATAAAAATAAAGAGAAGTCACACTGTGCGAGACTGTCTGAAACTTTACCTTCTTTGATGCCCACTTTCCTTCAGCGCCGACCTACAGTTGTTGAAGCCTTTCTGTGATATTCCATTTCAGACCCTCTTAAGCGCTGAGGCAGGGATCAACAATTATTTTTTTTTTAAAAACAACAACTGCATTTTAGACGCTGATTTTAATTAGATGTGACACTTTTAATGGATTGAAAAAGCAACTGAAAGTCATGTGGCTGCAGGACTGCGATGTACCACCCGAATGAGAGCGCTCAGATGATTTGGGATCTTTTTTTTTTTTTTTTTTTTTTTTAAAGCTCATTCTTTTTTCTACCTTTGGAAAGTAGAAGAAAAGTACATTGAATTAAAGTTATAAATTAAGTTATAAATTAAGCTGTTTGCATTGCTTTGTCATACTCTTTAACCTATACTTTATAATGGCCCCTCTGTTTTTCGCTTCCAAACGAGTACGTGGTTAAGGTAGGATTGGTTGAATTGAATATTTTCAGTTGCTATGCGACTGAAGCCCTTAGAAGCTTAACCTGGGTTTTCAGGCTATGGGCCCTATTTCTTGTCCATTAGTGGAGAATACTGAGTTTTGAATTAAAGACCATTATTATATTATTAGTCTTTTTTTTCTCTCTTTTAGCCCCAAAACACACACTTAGTCGCTCTCGGTTTGTCGCAGGGTTTCTTTGTTGGTGGAGTGTCAAACGAGACAAAGACGTGCTGCTGCCGGACCGGATAGCAGGAACACAGGGCTAATCTTATCACGCACACAACACACACACACAGTCCCCTGCCTCTCGTAACAGATAATAAACAAAGTGCAGCCTATAATTGCTCTCCAGGATCTGTGGCGCCTGTTGCCGTGCGGATGTGTGTGCGCGCGTGCTCTGGTGTATTATGGTGTATTGATGGTCATTAAAATTAATGGTGAGGGGCTGATGTCACAATAGAGTAAAGAGTAAAATAAGTGTGTGTGAGTGAGCAGGAAGATAGTCTTTTAGCTTCAGAATGATACAGTACATTGACAGGCTTGTCCGTGGGTGTGAATTCATGCATTTGAAGTGTGCATGTGTGTTTGTGTCCATCACCATGAGATTTATGGGTCACTAAAAGGTAGACGGGTCATGTGTGGGAGAGGGTGTGACAGAGAACACTTGAGCATAAATCATCACCTGTTTCTTTGCGCAAATGGACACTTCTATCTGTTGGTTACTCAGACAGGGAATGGGAGAGGAGGAGGGAGACCACCAACATGAAAGAGGGGAGGAAAGACAAGGAGAGTGTGTGATGATGGGGAGATGGAAAATTAGTAGAGTAAAAGGTTGGAGACGGATGAAGGAATACCTGTTATAATCCTTTGATGACCCTGCTACACCGATGCTGTGCAGATAAAACACAATTTAAAAACATGAAACACATAATACTTTGGAACTCGCTGACACTCGTCTAATGCGGAACAATTTAACAACTTGCAAAGCTACAGGTTGGTGGTTTGCTTTCTAATTTCATTTCCCGGAGAAAAAAAAATAACACTTTTCTGTGAAGTGGGGCCATTTCAGGTTGTCCCACCAGCACCTGAAAGCAGCATAATAGTTTACAGATTTAATAGAAAACGGCAATACAGAATTACCTACCTACCACATTGTGCCCAAAGGTACCACAAGACCCAATGCAATGTACCCTAACACATAATGGTGCTGTACTGTGGTGTTCCAGCAGCTGACCTGGTAGAGCGCATGCATCATGTACGAAGGCTGAGTCCTGTCTGGCTCCATCTGCTCTGCGCAGCTTGAGGTGGCTTCTGCTCAGAAATAGACTAGAGGCACTTATTCTCGGCAGAGCAGAGTGGAGAGCTGCTTACGGGACACTTCTGAAAGGGGAGTCTGGTGGAATCAGAGGCATCGGGCTAGAACGGCGAGCAAGCAGCTCCGGCAGCCATGAACGCGATGCAGCTGTAGCCATCGCAATCGAGCAGTAATTGCAGGGTGCAAGGAATGGCAACGCAGTCCACTCGGTCCAGCACGTTGGACCGAGTCTGAGATATCTCAACGACTACTAAACGGAGTGCGATGCAATTTAGTACAAACGAGGCTGGGGTCTAACCCCCCACACACTCCAAATGGACTCCTAACTTTGAGGTTTCAAACCTAAAAAAAGCTTTTTTTCCCCTTTCTCCTCATATGCTTCCCAATCTCTTTGCTGATGGGGAAAGCACACACACACACACACACACGCTGCGCTGACTATACAGCAGTAAAACACTTCTCCCGCTGATTTTTGAAACACTTGACTTAACCTCTGGGACATGCTGGTCTACTGAGCGCACGCACACAGACACACACACACACACACACACACACTCATACACAGACCTTTGAAAGGAACAACTTAACCTCAGAGAGTTGATCCTTGCTAAAAACCTAATGAAATATGAAAGACCTGGTGGGGAGGAGGCTGAACACGAGCAGACACAAAGAAGGGAAAGAGAGGAGGAAGGAGATGCAGAAGGAGCGAGTGAATATTGGATGGGAAGAAACGAGGTCATGCAAAGGTCTGGGACATGTGCTGTGTCAGTGGTGGGAGAACTACTGTGGGCTGGAGAAAACATCCGACTTAAACCTGTAATTGAAATTGTTCTCAATTTTCTTTAGCTTACCGAGTTACTGGGAAAGCAGAGAATGGAACATGTGGCTCATGAGCAAACCTCGTGATTTAATTTTGCTAATGTGATGTTCATGTTTTAACTTTGGCTTGAGGATGACATATCCCTCTTCTCGAAACCCACTAAATAAACTCTTAAATGAATTGTGGTCACTCCGAAGGAGAAAGACGGTGGTCTTTTTAGATGTGAGAACATAGTAGGCTATGTGGTAAGCTAGGAGACCAAGAAAGTAAACCTGATAAATTGAATCTAGACCCCTGCACAAACCCAAAAAATACACGCAACCATAGAGAAAAAATATACAACAAAAGTAAGAAAAGGAGAGGAACACGACTAGAAACTTAGGAATAAATGATAAGGACTCTTGGTAATTTAAGTATATTGAAGTATTTTTCTAAAACATGTTTTTTTTCTTTTTCACTGCAAAATATTACCTCCATATTTTAATACAAAAGCATCAGGACTGACCTTGAACAGTTGTTGTGTACACTGTTTGATAAAGATAACAATTGATGTTAGTTTTAGACAGCTGAAGAATGGCGAAAAAAATAACCATTGGGGAAAGACACACACACACACACACACACACACACACACACACACGCATACAAGTTTATTTCCTGAGGAGTGACAGAAAGGTGTGACAAGGTCAGCTGGTGAGAGGTTTTATTTTCCCACAATCCACTTGTACAAGCCTCCCAGGGACCCGGACCACAGAGTAAGATTTAGGTCAGGTTGTCGTCAGCACATATAAATAGAAATGGCAAAAATGTCAACGCGTCAGTGCAAGCATCACACACACACACACACACACACACACATGCAGGCAAAGCAACGCAACAAAGCGAAGGTTGATACGTTTAAACTTGCAGAGTTGCACGGAGCAGACGGTTAATTCACGGATATATTATATGGAATATTATAATGGCATGTTGGATTGAGATATTCTCTTGATTCAGGCTTGTATTTGGCTTTTATAGCTGTACTTTAAAGAGAGCACATTGTTGTTCTCATGGCTTGATTTCTTGTTTCTCCTGAAGTTCCTAATGAGTTTCTCTAGTCTCTCTGGAATAATATCCAACATTGTACAAAGGCCCAGTGTAGAGTAATATCATTACAGCTTAATAAGTTATTATGTTAGACATTGTCCTCCAGAGTCCCGAAACTTTAATGGAAACCTAACCACCTGAACTGTTGTATCTCAATTAGGCTCATAGGGATTTTCCTCTGGGGACCACAAATATATTAAAGTTGAAAACCAGGGTGAGGGATGGACAGACTGCACCGAGGAAGAGTTATAGAAGGAAGCAAGAACAAAACAAACCCCCCCCCC
>JBBPCS010000283.1:1425360-1439114 GCA_037974645.1 Hollardia meadi
GTGTGTGTGTGTGTGTGTGTGTGTGTGTGTGTGTGTGTGTGTGTGTGTGTGTGTGTGTGTGTGTGTGTGTGTTGGGGAGTGCTTTGAGTTGTGGGTGGACAAGAAGAGCACCATATACAGTAAAAGCATTTGGCATTATTAGTTAAGTATTATTACATTCCATTTGTGCCATGTGAAAAGTGAATCCTATCGTTCAGTCAAGTCAGTTTAGGCATTCTCATCATGACACTCGCACTTTTTTTCCACATATTTCGGTGCATTTTGTAATGGCAGCACTTACCTCTAATGTAGCCACGCTCTCAATCACAGAGATGAATACAGTGAGGACGATTAGTCTGGCCTTATGTCCTGCGCTCTTTCGATCTTTCTCTCATCTTTGTATTCTGTCCCCCAGGTATACTGTACAAGGGCAATGGTGAGAACATTTTCATTTCCCAGCAGCCCCCTGTCATCAACAGCATCATGGGTAAGCACAGATAAAAAATATTATTGACTTGTTTGAATTTCTGATCATGTGGTTGCACAATGGATAGTCATTTTGTTCGTCTCGCTCCAGTGATGAAGTGTTAGAATCAGGGGAATCTCATGAGACTTTCCAGCAACAACAAAACTAGAAATGACACAAAAAATATTTGTGAAAAATAAAGAGTCTTTTTGTTAGTGAAGAAATGTGTGAAGAAACAAAAAAATAATTTTCATTACTTTGATCTATGAAACTCCAAGAACTTGAAAACAAATTTCAACGAATAATATGTATAATGGCCCTCAGTATCCCCCTTAAATTAAGCTGAATCGAGCCTTATAGCTAACCCAACAAAACAATGCAGGTGAAATCTTAATCTCCATTGCGGAAGAATAATGAGAAACAAAATTACACTAAGAACAGCATTTACTCACAGCATAAAATCACACTAATGAGAAACAAAATTACACGAAATAAATCCGGATTTTTATTTGGATCCGCACCGAATTGTACGCCCTCATAGAAACCCACCTCCTACACGTGCCTGATCAAGATCAGATTTGTGCATTATTCGCTGAGAAATTAACAAAAACGTGGAAAAAGGCCCTATGTCGCAATGTTAACGGTAGTGATAAAAATTCCTGGATCCGGCCCCTTTATCCGGATCCACACGTACATTTAACGGGTTCCTCCTTGACCCATTCCCCATCCTCCCACCAAGATTCATTGAAATCCATGTAGTTGTTTTTGTGTAATCCTGCTAACAAACAAACCAACAGACAGGGGTGAAAACATAACGTCCTTGGCGAAGGTAATTATGTGAATAATAGTAATGTTTGGTTTAGTATTTGTTCTGGTTTTCTTGTTCCTGGTTTACAAAAAAATAAAAAATAAATCTTTTAAAGTACCAATACCACAGTGTGGAAAGCTGTTACAAATAAAGGTTATGCATTAAAAGTACAAAAAGTATTGGCATCAAAGCTGGTAAAGGTGGTTTAACTGCTTTATATAGTTTATCTGCTGGGTAGCTTATTAATTTCCCCTCTCTTTAATATTACATCACAATTAATTTGACTATATTTTGTATTATTAAACCAAAATCCGCAAAATAAGTTGTCAAAAAGAGTCTAAAAAGTCCAAAGCAACAGAAAATGTTAATACTCAAGTAAAGCACGTGTGAGTACAGTTCCTCTCAACACTGCCAGCAACCTATATGAAATGATTTCCCAACTGTCTGTCTGTTTTGTGAAAACAGCAGAAACGAACTGTTGCACTCACGAAAATTGATCTCAACATCGTGTCGTAGGAAACGGACGTCGCCGCAGCATCTCCTGCCCCAGCTGTAATGGGCAGGCGGAGGGCAACAAGCTTCTGGCGCCTCTAGCACTGGCCTGTGGAGCAGATGGCAGCATCTTCGTTGGAGACTTCAACTACATCAGGAGGATCTTCCCCTCTGGGAATGTTACCAGTGTCATGGAGCTGAGGTAAGAGGGGAGGGGGGGGGAAAGAATGGCTGCCGCCGCCGCTCTGACCGGACCAGGGATTTGAACCTAATCCAGAGAATACATCTCCGAGTGTCACAGAGATAAAGGTCTTACCCAGAGAACTCATGATTCATTTTACAGCAAAGCTTTGCCAAAACCGCTTCATCCAAGTGTCTCAGGGTCATTGAGAAAACAATTATGACCTGAAATATTTTTCAAAATGGACTGATTTGAGAGTTCTTGGTATTTAATTAGCCTTAAACCAAGCATCTAAATGAATTTCTCTGCCTCAGCTTTTTTGGGCGTCTTTCCTTCCTGTACTCAACTGTTTAACTCTTGGAGGACTTTGAAGCGGTGCTTAAAAACATAAAGGAACAGAGGGATAGATGCATGGCCAGATTGGATGCTTTGCCACTACACTAATTAGCTCTCAAGCACTTACTCTTAAGCGAAAGTGCCAAAAGATAAAAAGAGCGCTCTGAATTTAGAAGGAAAAAAATCTGTATTAGAGCTCCTAGAAACATGCTCCTGGCACACTCCAGAGTACTCATTTGTCAAAAAAAAACAAACGTCTAACAGCCATCTGAAATCTTTTTTTATCTACTGACCTCTGTGAAGCATGATTCGAATTCTAACATTTTAACTGCAACTTTTAACTGTTCCCTCTTCGTATTCCAGTAAATGTTTCTTCTGACGTATAACTCTGATTCCAAAAAGGTTGGGACGAAAATGTGCTAATGTTTTACCCGTCTTCTCCATACTGACGTGTGGAAAGTGACGTCAGCCTCCCTGGTTTCTGTGCGCCGCTAGCCCCCAGCTAGGGAGCACTTTGTAAAACTATTGTCAGTGAACATAGTTTGTTTGGAAATTACTGTATTCTGTTTCTAGCTATGTGATACGCAGTGTCCCGACATTTTTGGAATTGGGGTTGTAATACCTATCAGAGACCAATCTGTCTACTAACATGGTTTCTTCTCTGTTTTGTTTCCTTTGCCTGCACTGTATTAAAGAAACAAAGATTTCAGACATAGGTAAGAGCTACTAATCCCCTTCAACCATTCATTCCACTGTCAGTGACTCTACTCTCCAATAGACAATCGCCGTTGCTCATTCCTGGCAGCTCTCAGGCCTGAGTATACCGACACTCTTAGCTCAAGGTCGCAATGCATCAAAGAGACAGTGAGCGAGATCAAGCTGTAAGCTAATTTTCAGCTAATTTTGCACATGTCGTTTCTCCCTGAAGGCTAATGCTTTAAAGCTGCAAGGATAAAGGATGATTCTGGTTCACTGCAACTTTGATCCTATTTTGGTTGTTTTTGTCTGTCGTGCATACATTGTACTCACTTGATAAAATCTGGATCAACGGAATTATCCGTTCACTTACTAATCAGTTGCAATATGACTCTCAACAGGGAAGAATGAGGCAGAGAGACCAACTCGTACCACTTTTTTTTTGCCTGCTTCACTTTTGTCTCCCTCGGTCTCATTCTCTTTCCTTTCCGAGTCTTGGTGCTCCTACGAAGTCAAGCCCACTCTTCTGTTGTCAGCTCCGATGAATAACACAGTCTTCACTTTAGCAGCCCCTAGCAAGGAGACATAGCAATGAGAGACGTGGGGGTAGGGGGTGGGTGTTGGCCGCGGCTCCTGGTCTTCCTTATATCTCTCCGATTTATATTTCAGTCTCTTTATCCGCCCTCTCCCAACCCTGTTCTCACTGTCAAATCCTGAATAAGTTCAGGCGGGGAACCGAATCATTTTTGCATATGTTCAATTCCACTTAAACGTCATAAATTATACATAACACGGATAAATTAAGGACATTGTGGAAAGTACTGTCCTTTAGTACTTTACACTTCCACTCCACTGCTGAATATATCAGTACAGAACCAGTACAGAACCAGTATCCAGCTGTGGCCGGAAAACCAAAACAGTGAGCTAAAAGAGGCTCACCTATGGGGCTGTTTAGTGATCATCTTGTGTGGGTTTTTGTCACCACAGCAACCCCCTTTCATGTTACACAAAGTTTAATCCATTTGTAATTTTAAGTCAAATTCTGAATGCAGGACTTTTACTTTTAATTGTATTTATTAAACAAAGGATCTGAATACGTCTTCGTCTGGCTTCTTTGCAGCAACATCCATATTTGAAGCATTGTAGTCCACAACAAGCCTATTGGTTTTGTTGATGTTGAGCTTCAGGTAACCTAACCAAGTAGTCTTTAGTCTAACCATACCAGTGCAGTGGAGGTGCCTTGAGTCATGTGGGTAAATCCTGACTTTTCCAATTAGGACGTATCCAGCATCAGATTTACCGTTCCAGCTTCCTCTACACAGCTATGGTCATTTAGGTTTATACATTGGGATTTGCTGCTCTGTCTCCTCCCCCTACTTTTCTCTTCCCTCCCTCCGGAAAATGATGCTTCATCCAGTTAGTTTCCTTCTCCATCTCCTCGTGCAGATGCAGAGCGGCAGCATCGCTGGAGATTCTTTGCCACTGGCAAGACACGACGATTGGATTGAATTTTTTTTTTTTTTTGACTCGTCTAAATGTAGTTTTCAATATAATTTTAATCAAAACACACTTTCCTCTCTGGAGGACTAGTTGTGTCACTGAGCTTTTTATTACCTTCTGCCCTTCCTTCATGTTTACTTATTTACACCATCTTGCGTCCTGTTTCGTTTGTTGTTATTGGTTTAAGTTCTTTCCTTTACTCAGCCTCTCCTCATTCGCTCCATTTTCTCTTATTTCGCAGCCATACTGCCTTCCCTTCTTTTCCTTATTCTTCATTTATTTCCTCCTCATTTTTTTTATCATTCCTTCCCTCCTTTAGGTGGTCATTTATTGCTTCCCCCTGTGCCCTCTGCATCCTTTCCATATTAAAGCCTTTCCCCTCCATCTCTCCTTACTCTTTCTCCCATTCCCTCTATTTCCCCCCCCATTCTTTTATTTTGTCTCTTGCTGCCCTTGCTTTCTTCTGCTTCCTGCTCAGTTCTTTTAACGTATCCTGGCACGTTGAGACGATGAAGTGCCATCCATGTCAAGCTCATCCTCCTCCGGCGGTGTGTTTCTGCGTCAGCCGAAGCCCCGCGCGTCTTAAATGGGCTTTCTCCTCACAAGTTGTTTTGTTGGCACATGGGGGGGGAAATACTATAAAACTGAGCCTCATTAAATGTTTAAAAAACTAAGGATGAAAATGATAAAAGTGGAGGCAGACTTTTCGGGACGTCGTTGTGTTTAATTAACAGAATGAGTCTCGCAGACAGGTGGAAACAGGCTGTGTTCACACTATACTCCGACAGAGCTGGCAGGTCAAATGACTCGCTGGATTTAATTAAGTTCTTCCTTCTTGCCAGCGCTGTGTTTCTGTATTTGTTTTCACTGTGTCGTCTTCCTGAGACCGTGGACGGTGCGGTGCTGCCTATCCTTGAAAATGTTTCACTCTTATTGAGACTTTTGACTTTTCTGCCTAAACAAAGGTTCAGTGAAAAGAAAAGGGCATTCCTATCAGCACGTCTATAGGCCTCACAAGTACAGAAAAACACAGACTCCCACATTCTCTGTGACACACACACAGACACACAGATTATTTTTTTTTTATTTTTAGCTGTCTTAATTAACAGTCTGTGATCATCCTGATTATCTCCAACCACCTAGACTTATGGCCCAAGGCGAGTGCAGTGTGTGTGTGTGTGTGAGATGGATTTTACATGACAGTGTGGCAGGCATCAATGTGTCACAGAGAAGTGATAGCCCATTACACACACACACACACACACACACTCTCTCTCTCTCTCTACCGGCAGTAAATTAACAGCGTTTCTTGGCTTTCACCACATCAACCTTTTATTCATTACTTCTTCATTATAATCAGCTCCATCTTAATGAGGCTGGAATCAAACTGTAAATCTGTTCTGCGAGTGACGATTTCATTGTACACCTCCAATACGTCGACGTGGTGTTACGAAATCTTACATCAATGACATCAGAGATACTGACATTATCAGAAACACAGGAATCAATCGAAAGTACTGAATCAGTTCCTTCTTGTTTGTTACCCACCTCCCCTTTTTGTCTGCCGTCCCCCCTCAATAGCAACAATCCTGCTCACCGCTACTATCTAGCCACCGACCCAGTAACAGGGCAGCTGTATGTGTCAGACACTAACTCGCGGCGAATCTACCGACCCAAGATGCTCAGCGGTGCCCGTGACCTCATCAGTAAGAATGCACCTCTTTTCCCCTGTAAAACACCATGTTTACAACTGAATTCTAATACAGCATTGAGGTAGATAAAGGCAATAAATGTGTGTGTGTGTTTGTGTGTGTGTGTTCAGGTAATGGAGAAGTAGTGGCTGGTACTGGTGAACAGTGTCCCCCATTTGATGAAGCGCGATGTGGAGATGGAAGAAAAGCCACAGAGGCGCAGCTACTGGGACCTAAAGGTACAAACACACGTTATTTAAGCCTGTTCCACAACCATAATCCTAGAGGAGGATTCTCAAGACATGGTTCAGACATGAACACAAAGATTGACTGGGCTGTACAGGATCTAGGAGCTCATGGGATCAAACTTCTTATGGCTGATGCATCAAATTCTACCAAATTCGTTCCACAGGTTCGTGCATTTTCTGCCCAATTGACAAAAAGCGAATACAAATAAGACAGCGATGCAGCCTCAAACTGGAGGCTCCCTTGGATTCGTCAGTGCCATTAACAGGTGGCATGACATCGTTGCTCCAAATATGGATGAGGACGTATTCTCTCATCAGCATCGCCGCGTCAAGATACACTGGATAACTGGTTCGCAAGCGTAAGCCATGATGTTGTAGTTTAGTTTACATTTTTCCGGATATTGGTACATCTCAGTCTTCACATTTCATCTTTAAGCTGACCTACATATAATAGGGGCATTGGCAAAACAGCACAAAAATGACTTTCCTGACCCCTATAATAAAACCACAGCTTGTACTATGCATGCTGTTATTTGCGACGCCATATTCTCCCCCTCATTCTGACACTCCACGTTAAATTTTGCTTGTTAAATTAAAGAGGCCATATTATGCATTTTGGGGTTTTCCGTTACCTTCAGTGTGTTACATGTCTTTTTGTGCATGTACAAGGTCTGCTAAGTTGGAAGAGCCCAAAGTCCATGGCAAAGGGAGCTCTTTACTCCCACAGAAAACACCGCCCCTGAAGTGCCTGAGAGAGGGAGGGGGTGCCTTAAAGAGACAGGAGCTAAAAGAGCGTGTTATAAACAGAGGGTGAATCGGGTGCTCCTGGACAGTATGGGAAAGATGATGTGTTTTTTTTTTGAACATTAAAGCCTGTAAACGTCGTCAGTTATGAGTATTGTATTGTATTCTGTGTTTCATATATTTGGTCGCGGTGATTACGCACATGGAGATAGTGATCGACGGTAAAACATGTAGGAGTATTTAGAAAAGAAAAAAAACTTATTTTTTTTTACAACCATTTAAAGTTGTATGTCCCTCCCCTAAGCCAAAATAAACAACATAAGTCCATCACTAGTGATTAAATGATCATTTGTCATGCCTCCCCCGGTTTGCACCACCCCATCCACTCTCATGAATAACAAACAGTCCGGTGTCTTAAATTAATGGTTTGTGGTGACTCATGAAGCCTCATAATGCATATGCATTTGCTTTTGTTGCTAGAGGTACACAGAGCAAAAGTGTGGGCAGCTGGAAAGGCAGTTGGTTTTGTGATAAATGTCATTAACAATTAGATCACCCCCTTTCCCTGCCCTTTAAAAGAAGTGCACTCTCTGCAGCAGTCTGACAGTGTGCTGAAGCTGAGAACAATCAGTGTCTCTGAAAGGAAACTGCTGCAGGAGGCACAGAATCCCCACAAGTCAACATCCAGCACCTTAAATTAAACGAGCTTGGGGTGAGATGACATATTTGGTTACCATGTTGCTCCCATGAAGGGAACAATAGGGAACACAAACTGACGGTGAACCAAGGGGACACTTTAGCCAGAGGGGGAACAGCTTCCTCACCTTAGTCCCACAGAGGTTTTGTGTCGGGGGGAGAGTTTCTCACACATCGCACTGCAGCAGCATGTATGCTTTTGTAATTAGAAATATTGTTCCTGCTCGAGGGGAAGATAAAATTGAGTTGGCCAATACATTATTTACAGAGCTGGTTATGAAGCTTATGGATCTCTGTATATACATGTGTTAGATTGATTTTGATTTGCACAGCTGCTGGTTCGCTCATCTCTACGATACTTTCTATCACTTCTGACATGCCCATTAACCCTGGCTGACTTTGCTGAAATGCACAGTGGCTCTTTATGTTCTTCTGAATATGTTTTCTTTACCGTGTCCCTTTTGGCTGGACTGCAGATCAGCCCAACAACATGCTGTTGTCCTCCATGACTGACTGACAAGCCACCAAACTTTAGCCTATTTATTATATGGGCAAAACCGATTGACTTAATGAATTTCACTTCCTGAATTGATTTTTGGATTTGCACTTAGTCTGTTAGCTTGATGCTAATACATAATGGGAATTACCATTAACATGCTAACGGATATTAGCATGTCCGCCGCAATAATATCTTCACAAACATCCATTATACTTCACATGCTTACCATAAAATGATTTTTTTTTTGCTGGCATAAACTTTCTATGCTCTGTGGAAACAAACTAATAGCTCCTGACTTCACATCGCTAACTCAGTCTTCTAGTCTGCTGCTACCATAGATTAAACTGCGTGGCTACACCACTGATCAGCTGTAGCAACTTGAAACGATCAAAAGCACTTCAATTCCAATGAGGTTTTAAAAATACATCACCATCACCAGGAGGAGTCATCGTGTGCCAGGAGAGTGCAGCACATACATACAGAAATGTGGCGACTTACTTCAAAAGGAACACATTTATATTCATTCTGTTGTTGGCCTCCATTTTATTGCCCACTCTTATACGTGGTCATGTCTAGGCTTTTGAAGAGACAGTTCAAGTTCAATTTGTGTGGAGGATGTTACTTTAAAGGGTCACATTTGTGCCGTGCAGAGCAGAATCGAAGAGAAAAAAGCTGAAAGAGGCACAAAGGAAACCGCGCTGTTAAAGCATCCCAAATAACAATTACTGCGGAAAAAACCCCCTCAGTACACTTCATACAGAGTGAAAAAAAAGAGAGCGAAACAGATGAAAACAGAAGAAAGGGCAGGGTGGGTTAAGAGATAACTAGAACGTTCTCTTTCAAATAAAACATCCCAAGACATGAGTGGAAATTATTGTTCCTGCAACTGCATTTATAACCTTTTTTTTTTTTTTAAACTCAAACGGCATAAACACGTCATGTGATCTGCTACACAGTTACACAACAAATAGGGACCACTAAACAAAGAGTGAGCATTTAATATCCAAGAATTCACATTATAGACACGACCACTGACAGCTTTAAATTCACCACATGTTTTGCACATGGACCATATGCGCTGCAGCCATATACTCGATTTTGACCTCGTCTTGTTTAATTATCTGCTGCATCTTCACTGCTGAATTGTGTGTGTGTGTGTGTGTGTGTGTGTGTGTGTGTGTGTGTTCTTTGTTTCTGTTCCCTACAGGGATCGCAGTTGACAGAAACGGTTTGATCTACTTCGTGGATGGGACTATGATCAGGAAAGTGGACCGTAACGGAATCATCTCCACCGTGCTCGGCAGCAATGACCTGACCTCTGCCCGACCCTTGACTTGCGATACTAGCATGCACATAAGACAGGTAACATGCAAGGAGTACCTACAGTAAATATGCTACATGCGGCTATCCACCCTGACTGCCTTCTTGAAACTTTTCACACTTGCATTGGAACTAAATACTTCCAGTGAATTGCAATTGCAAATTAGTAGCACTTATATTCATGGGATTCAAAGGAGACAAATCAGAGAGAAGCGATAGAGAGAGAGAGAGAGAGAGAGAGAAAGGGAGAGAGTACTCTTTTTGTTTGCACATTATTTTCAGAGCGAGAATGCACAAACACGAGCTGGACTCCATAATGGGAAGAACACCACCTACGCACGCACACACACACACACACATACATACAAGTGCTGATTGATAGTAACTTTCGGGTTGCATGTCAGTAGGGCTGGGGCGATTCATCGGCGTAATCGACGTCATTAGTTACCAAAATGCGTTGATCTGCATAATGTGCGCCGGCGCGTTGCAATGAATCATGGCTGCCCGGAACTGTCTGTCCTGTTTTGTTTTTGTCCTCATCCAACTGGATATATTTGGATTATCAACACGCGGGAGGGCGTACTATGGAGTTTGTAAACCGTGCCCCCAGTTTAAGCAACCCATAACCTCAGATTAGCAACATCACAACGTATTAGCATAGTGGTATGTGAAGTTTAAACTTTCTTTTCTCTTCCCCTCTACTATCTCTTGATCCAGGTTCGTCTAGAATGGCCCACAGATTTAGCCATCAATCCCATGGACAACTCAATCTACGTCCTGGACAACAACGTTGTGCTGCACATCACTGAAAATAGACAGGTACGGTATATGTTAATAATTGATGTAATTGGTTTGTTTTGAGTAAAATCATAGCGATGAATGAAATCATTGTTAAGTAATATCCATGTATTTGTGTGTTCAGGTTCGTATCGTGGCAGGTCGTCCAATGCACTGCCAGGTGCCGGGTATAGAATATACTATGGGGAAGAGAGCGGTGCAGACCATGCTAGAGGGAGCTACAGCCATAGCCTTGTCCTACAGCGGCGTCCTCTACATTGCAGAGACAGATGAGAAGAAAATCCACCGCATTCGACAGGTAATAATAATTAACAATAATAATAATAACACAGGATACAGTCATGTACGGTAATTTGCTGATTATCAGATTTTCCCCACTTAGGAAGCACAACGTTGAAATTCAATTGTAGTGGTCGTGATACATGTATCTGTTCCACCCTCAAATTTAAGCGAAAGCACTGCACGACCACCAGCCTGTGTGTCTGTATCATTTATTTTATTTTATTCTACTTTTAGAGGACTGTTTTTTTCCCCAGAGTGCTTCCTCTTGTTATTCAGAGTCGGAGAGAAAAGGGAATGACATGTAACAAAGGTGTCATCTGATCCCCAGATGCACATTAGTTTGAAGGCTTTTAGTGTTTCCTTTTATTTTTCTGTGAAAGAGCAGGTTGATTTTTTGTCTTCCTAGTTTTTAAAATGTCTATTTCTTACTGTCCACTCCACTAGGTGTCGACTGATGGAGAAATTACCCACCTAGCTGGAGCGCCATCTGACTGCGACTGCAAGGTATTACGCCACAGTTACCTCACGAGTACAGCAGAAAACACCACGGAGTGCCACTTTCAGTCCTCCATGTCCTTCTTTAATATCTTAGCCTCATATCTGCATTCTCTTTTCATACTACAGCTGTTTTGTCCATGAGCTCACCAACAAGTTGACGACAAGTAGTGTCTGCTCAACATCCATGTACTAATATTATTATAGAATAAAAACATTTTTTCCTGTAGAGTTTTTTGTTGGTGCCCACTTCTCTTCTGTACTCTCCGTAACACATGCCAAGTTGAATTATTCATATAGTCTTGTTCTCCACCTCTCACTTCCCTTTCTGTCTTTGTTTGCTACTTCTTCCTCCCCCACTCCCTACCTCCCGCCGTCCTGCAGAACGATGCCAACTGTGACTGCTACCAAACAGGAGACGGCTATGCCAAAGACGCAAGGCTTAATTGCCCTTCCTCTTTAGTGGTCTCTCCGGATGGGACGCTGTACGTTGCCGATCTGGGAAACATCCGGATTCGAGCCGTACGACGCAATCAACCACCAACTGGTATGTCTTAATTTATCCCATATTTATTCATCCCATTTACTTTGTTATCCCATCCTAAGCACTTGGAGCAGTGGGCAGCCGTTGTGTGGCAACTTCAGTTTTAAGTTAGTGCCTTGGTTAAGGACACCGGCAGGAGAATTAAATTAATTCACGTACATGTTTTTGATGGTGGGGGAAGCCGGAGCAAACGGAGGAAACCAACACAAACCCAGTGATTGTTGTTCCACACCTCTTACTGTATTTATGAGGACAAATTTAAAATGAAGTTTAAAAAATATATTTCACAGCCTGAGGCTCACCGTGGATATGTGTCACCCTATCTGTTGCACTTATCACATTTAATGTGGACCACGTGGCTCATATGTGACCCGGGAAGAATGCTGTGCATGTACCATTGATTGTGCCTTTGGAACAACGTTCTTTGGGTTTGAACAGTGGCCACACAGCATGCGACGGCACCATGGACTCACTGGAGGGTCAGGTTGAAGGGGCTACCCATTAGTAAACAGTGATCATACAAAATGATGAATAGATGTAAAGGGTTTTGGGAAGATACTGCATGAGTTTAATAAAGAAAACAAAGTAAATAAAGAAAGTCTCTCCATCTGTCTGTCTGTTTGTCTGCTTGTGTGGCTTCAGGCTCTCTGGCTTCAGGCCCGAGCTCCTATGAAGTGGCTTCTCCAACCTCTCAAGAGCTCTATGTTTTTGATGCGAATGGGACTCACCAGTTCACCATGTCTCTGGTCACAGGAGACTATAAATACAACTTCAGCTACAGGTTAGTGTGTGTGTGTGTGTGGAAATGAACCCAAATTTAGTTTGAAGAACAAACTTTTTTTTTTTTTTTTTGCAAAACATCCCTTGCGATTTTCTCCCCATAATTTCCCTCCCTCTATTCCTTCACTCTCAGCAATGAAGAGGATGTAACCGCGGTGACGGATAGCAGCGGGAACACCCTCCGCATCCGTAGAGATACCAACAGGATGCCTGTGCGTGTGGTCGCCCCCGACAATCAGGTGAGAAGAGCAGCATCTTTCGCCACGCTGTAGAACTTTCGGGCGTTCGTTAACAACAGGTTCCACCACTTTGGGTTTTTGAATGCAGATATTTGTCAAAATTTAAAAAAATTAAAAATTGACAAATAAGATGCGAGTTATCAAAACCCCTCATGATTTAAAAAAAAAAAGGGCCAAGAATTCTTTTTAAATTCAAATTTTCAAATTGTTGCTTCTCTCATAAAAGGTAATTTCAAGAAAGACGGTAAAACTCTGTAATGACATGTTGACAACCCAGAATATTTATCAAATTAAGTCGAACATATACTGATTGTTTTACCGTCTAAGATGTCAGCTGCCATAAGACGTTTCTGGCATAATGTATGTAAGCCCGTTTGCCTGTTTGGTGTGCGTTTTTGCGTGTGTATAGGTCATCTGGCTGACCATCGGGACGAACGGAGGTCTGAAGAGTCTCACAGCTCAGGGTCAAGAACTGGTCTTGTTTAGTTACCATGGCAACAGCGGCCTGTTGGCTACCAAGAGCATCCAAATAGGCTGGACTACCTTCTATGAGTGAGCGGCATTTTCTGTGTTAATGTTTGAGTACATGTCTGTACTGCTATGTGTTGATGGATAGACTGACAGATGATTTTTTTTACATTTCAAAAGTATATTAGCCAAGTTTTCTGTCCTTCCAAGGTTTAATAGCTTTGATAAAATACACCGATCAGCCACAACATTAAAACCACTGACAGTTGGAATTAATGACATTGATCATCTCGCTACAGTGCAATAATCTGCTGGGAAACCCTGGATCCTGACATTCATGTGGATGCCACTTGACACAAACCATCCACCCTTGCAGATCAAGCACACACCCCATGGCACCGGCACACCCCCGATAACATTGGTCCCCCCAGCAGGACAATGTGTGCTGCCACACCACAAAAACTGCTCAGGAACAGCCAGAGGAACGTGACA
>JBBPCS010000283.1:1439214-1463084 GCA_037974645.1 Hollardia meadi
GAGGAACGTGACAAAGAGCTTGTGTCTTGTGTCCACCTGGCCTCAAAATGTCCCAGATCCAAATCTGATGGGACGTGCCTGAAAAATTACGATCCATGGAGTGCTGTTGGCACGAGGGGGTTCACTTTGTCTGAAACAATGTTTGGGTGGGTTTTATGGGTCAAATTACATCCACAAGATGTTCATCTGTCAGTGGTTTCAATGTTGTGGCTGATCGGTGTAATTTCCAACACTTCTGACTATAAATATGATCTGCTCCTGCTTAAACCAGCTGGGCAACATCTGACAGGTGTCGAGCTGAATTGACAGATTTGTAATATACACTGCTTCATTTCTCCTCTGTTTGTTACCTTGTTACCTATTGGGGACCTTTTTTGACATAAACACCGACCTTATCGGGACCAGTGGCTCTCATTGGGACCAAAGACTGGTCTTAATGCGGCCAAATGTCATTTCTGATGTCCTGGTTGGGGTCAGGCCTGTGGTATGAATTGAGGTTAGGTTAAGGTTAGGAAGGAATTGGTTATGGTTAGAGTTAGGGTACACATTGAATGGAAGTCAATGCAATGTCCTAACAAGGATAGCTGCACAAACCTGTGTGTGTAGGTTTTTTTTTTTTACAGGTATCTATAAAGCACATTAGAGTAATGGATACTAATGTGCCATTATTCCTCCCTCCCTGCATCCTGTCCTTGTAGTTATGACAGCGAGGGCCGTCTGACTAATGTGACCTTCCCCACCGGTGTGGTGACCAATCTCCACGGAGACATGTCGTCAGGGGCTGTTGCTGTGGACATTGAGACGTCGGGGAGGGATGAGGACGTTTCCATAACAACCAACTTGTCATCAATAGACTCCTTCTACACGCTGGTGCAGGGTAAGGTGCTTACTCAAGCGTGCGTGTGCGTGTTGCAGAGTAAGGGAGACAGTTTGTAAGAGAGTGTGTGTTGTGACACTATTTATTTTGCAAGTGTCTTTGAAACCGGAATATACTGGACAATATTGTCTGTGAATCAGGTGGAAATCATCACCCTGTGGATGAAGCCTGACTTGTTTCAGAGGAGCAATCATCTTGATCAATTTTTCATCACATTGAAAGAAGATGAACGGCAATGTCTACGAAGAAAGCAGAGCAAACAGTATTAGCTGTTAGAATGTAGTAGTTGTGCTGAGGAAACCTAAAGTGGCGATTGTGATTTTCATCCTTTTCGGTTTCCAAACCTGCGTGTTGAGGATATTTGCAGAATTTAACTGCTGCTTGTGGACACAATGCAATAGCCCTCAAATAAATCCCACCTTTCTGAAATTTGGAATGCTTTTGTGAAGCCTGAGGTGTGTGTGTGTGTGTGTGTGTGTGTGTGATAACACTGACTCATTCTCTTATTATCATATTAACAGCACTGAAAAATACCAAACTGCACCAAAGAAGATACCAAAACTGCAATAAGTGCCCGCAGCCCTTTCCTAACAAGTGCAACTGGAAAAAATGAATTCATTTTAAAGATTAGGCTATGCTTAAAAGCTTCAGTGTAGATGTAGACAACTAAAATAAGCTACTGCCAGTGACTATAACCTAATACATCCTATGACTATTTCAAATATTTCAACTGATTTGTTTCCCTGTGAACTGTGTCAGATAAGTCACACCAACGCCTCGTGGCACAGTTGACAATGAAGGTTGTTAAGTGGATTTAAAGTTTTATATCTCCCTTTTAAACCTTTTAAGGATAAATATGGTGAGTGAGTGAGGTGAGTTATGGATTTATCTGTCCATGCGTCCCTTCTGATAATTCTAGATGTGGGGGGGAACAAAAAGAAAAAGGAAAATGAAAATGCTAGTTTCACCATTATCCTTCATGTGAGACATTTGGCCTCAACAGCGGGGGGAAAACAATAATTTAGCACCGACGCCCTTGTTAAATCTGAACTAATGAGCCAGTTGAATCGAGGCCTCGAGTGGCCAGCAGTGATTTGTTTCAGAGCGAGCTACATGGAAAACAGAGTGGAATCTCCCTCCGAGCAGAGCAGCATTGACTGGAATCTAATAAGTTATTCAAAGCCATCGACAAGTGTAGCATTTCTCTCCATCAATTCATGTACATTATTTATTGTTTGGCCTCCCCACTATCATCTACACTGCACAGTGTGCCAGTGTGAAAGTGGTCCAGGTACTGTGAAATCACATTAGGTGTCGGTGCAATCCAGAAATGGTAAACAAGCGAACGTAGCTGCTGTATTTTGTGATACTGGTGTTGTTGTTGATTTCATCATGACAGTTGGGAACATGTTATTGATGCAGGGCTCGACAATGATGCTGTACAAAGACAAATACAGGAAATGTTCAATGCAAAATCATGGGCTGACTCTGATAAGCCGGTACGTTCTCGTCTCCAGCTCGTCAGATATCGACGTTCTGACACGGCCCCTCGCGCCCCATCCAGACGCACAAGGGTTTAATGTGCGTGCAATGTAAAGCCGCCTGCGTCGGTATCGGATGACGTAGTGTGACGTACTTTTCTGAGCGAGAAAGTGCCAAGAGAGTGGAGGTCGGGGTTTGAGTGGAGGGTCACACACATGACTTTCACCCAGGAGACCGCGTCCCATTTGAAACCAAGCGTCACCAGTCTCGCCTTTGCGCGTCGCCCAGAGACGCTAAAGGCTTAGCGCGTCGGCCACAGATGGGTGGAATAAACTGTGTGTACCGTCTCTCCCCATTCACAATATGCTGTACAAAGCGTTCTCTTTATGCTGGAACATTGTGGTGTTCAGAATCTGCTCCAGCCAGTAGATCCTCCCCATTATTGAACCACGGCATACAATGAGCAGAGATGAAAGGTTCAAATCTTTGTAATTAATTATTTGACCAGATGATTCACACTAACAAGAGCTTAGACAACTAATGCAGTATTTTCCCAAAATGTTTTTTAGGTAAATAAAATTTTGTAAATTTTATACAAAAGGATCCTTGTTAATCTGGAGGGGGGGGGGGGGGGGGGGGGTTGTAGTTGCTTTCAAATCAAGATAAATTCTTTAAGAAAAATGTGTCAATAAATTATTGGAATAAGAACCCGTTTAGAAGATAAGAAGATTTGAAAATAATTGCCAAAGATCATCCCTGCAGTCATAAAATGTGTAACATAAAAAGGCATAACTTTGTGTCTTTGTTTTTTGTAATTGTTTAAAAAATAAATCGCAGCATTAAATGATGTCGGTGATTTCTCGTGGCCTCGGTTGTGGCTAAAGGTTTGTTAGGAAATGCTTTTATAAAAATATATAAAAAAAAAAAAATCTACTAACTAAAAAAAAATGTGTCTGAAGGTGCAGTATATCGTAAGGGAGGAGGAAGGAGTAAAAATGTAAACAGCCTTTAGAGCCTCCATCTTTCTGCCTTATTCACACACGCACACACACACACATGGCCACTAGTCCTCTGAGAGGTCAAGGGGAACCTAATTAAAAGAGTCTTGTGATGTTAATACCATTAGCAGGTTCAAACACTGCCCACAGAAATGAATTGCGCTGTTTCCTCTCTGCACACTTGTCTCCCTCCCTCTCTTGCTCTCCTTCCTTTGTCTTTTCTCTCTCTCTCTCTCTCTCTCCTTGACCCTTTGTTCAGATAAGTATTAATGCAGTGTTGTCTGAATGAATGCTTTGACATTTGCCACACTGAAAACACATAATGAATGTGAGATATTGCTCTGGTTCATTCGTGATATTTGACTTCCGGTCTTTCTCTCATACAGACCAGCTTCGTAACAGCTACCAGGTGGGTAATGACCATTCACTGAGGGTCATCTACGCAAATGGGATGGACACACACTACCAGACAGAGCCCCATATACTAGCAGGTATGCCGTTTTGAGCACATGTATGATGTCGACTAATCAGTGGTCTCATATCAAAAATAATTCTGTTATAGGAATCTGTTTTACACTGTGCAGCATCTATAAAGCCTTGGGGGCAGGCTATCTACATTATACATTGTTGAGTTATGAATTGCTCAGATTGATTTGTAAAAGATTTCCATGTAAATGGAATGTAAATAAATTCAGCCAAGAGTTCGTTGTGTTGCATGCTCTGTCAGAAGCCTTTTTCACGCAACTTTCTGCAGGTAAACACGCTCTCATTGGCATGTTTGTCAAAAGGATCGTGGGGTGTCAGTGTTTTTATGAGCTCACACTTTGATCTGACATGTCAGACTTTAATCTTCGCTGTGAGTGTCTATAGTAAAATAATAGCACAAAATATAATGTAGCTCAAAAAAACATGTTATAAGAAAGAGTAGCAGCTGATGGGGATCCAAATGAAGAATAAAGAATAAAACATCACTTTTTTTAAGCCTTTAATCTGAGCATCTCTCAAGATGTGCTGATGTATCACACTTTTAGTGCATTTACTGCAAATGATGTTCATGTCCTGTTCTTTCTACTGTCAAGATGAATGCCTCTGGTGTGCTTTCATCATTTTATTTTATTTTTTTAAATGTTATTTATGGCAACATTTGGTTGTAGCTGCATGGTAACATGGTGCGGATTTACAAGCCTACATTTGCAGCTGAACTTCCAAAACTGCAGCAGTATACCTTCACAACAGATACAGAACTGATGATCAACTAAAAGCAAGTGTCAAGCGCCCGATACAATGTGTTATTTGCATTATATTGGCTACATTAGACGACTTAAACCACATACAAAGCCCATGCTGGGAAAGGAACGTTAATAGCCTGAATTGATATATACTGGTACAGGTGAATTAGACCCTCCAGAGAGGCTAAATGATCAAAATCCACACTAGAATGTAGCATGCTGCAAGATAATTGTTTGAGCAATATGTGTATCTTAATATTACAGTACTAGCATGATGAGGATGCCATCCACTGTAAATAGGTGTGCACCACCACAGGTAGTGTGCAAGGTGGGAACATCATGTGTGGGGACAGAACATATTTATTCACTGCTCTCTTTTTGGCTTTGGAAATTCTGGTTTAGACTTTTTCCACTATAAAAAAAAAAAAATATTGTTGGTATTCACATGTTGTTCACATCACTTTCTAGGTGCTGCTAACCCAACTGTAGCCCGACGCAACATGACACTGCCGGGAGAAAACGGACAAAACCTGGTGGAGTGGAGGTTCAGGAAGGAACAGACCCGGGGAAAAGTCATCGTTTTCGGGAGGAAACTCAGGGTGAGTGCTCTCTTCCATAAACAGAGAACAATAGAAAGCTTCATTACAGGCTGGTGACCTACAAACCGTGGCATTATTTCTAAACTCGAAGAGGAAAAGGGGTTAGACTGACATGCATGTTCTTCAATTGATGATGGCTCAGTCCATGTGGGCCAGTGGATAGATAGAAACCAATTTCATTAGCCTTGGATTTATTTTAGAATTGGTGGTAACATTTCATCAGGTGGGGTACACTTCTGACAGGTGACCCGTCTATCACAGGGCACATACTGTATAGACTAACACATCCCCAACTACAGGCCATTCATTCAAATTCACCTGCATGAGGAGAAGCCACACAGACCCACCTTACTGTAAGGCACCAATACTAACAAACCACTGAGTGGTTTCTGTATATTTTGGTGTTGTGTCTGTTGTTCTTACATGCTATTAGGACAGAAGGAAGGGGCAGCGTTTTGTCTCGAGTGCTTGAATATTGCATGAAGTGCCGTCTAACTAGCCCAGCCTAATAGGAGGGAAGTGTGCAGTCATGAGTTTGGATCCTCACAGTGGTGCCATTCTCAACATGGTCCAATGAATGGAGCAGCACGTCCACTAGAGGTTGGGGAGTGACGTATTGACAATTAGCAGTAAGTTGAAGGTAGATTAGATGTGTTTCTGTGAATGGGTGAGCAAAGGTGATTGTGGGGCAGTGAACTTTCATCTAGCCTTTTTATTAAACACTAAGATTCATACTGGGTTTATGTGGTTTGGTAATCCTACTGAGGAAGGTGCTTTGTTCTTGGATGAAACATATTTTAATGTATGGTTGAGAGATCCGGTGAACATGGAGTATGCGAATCAACATTCTTAGGAGCCCATTCAATGCTACACCTCAGATGTTTCTCTTATAATGTTGTATGGGGCTGATGAGTACCAGATCATCACAAATATGTCAGTATTTGATTGTTAATATCACGGTTATCGTCAGTACCGGTACATTGTGACACCCTTGGTTTTGGACTGCAGGCTAGGTGAAGCGATTCTATGCAGAGGGAAGAAAGGAGTCAGAGAATCCTGTTTGGCATGACACTGATCCAAATTAGCTTGGATCCACATGAAAATGACACGCCATGCCAATCTGCAAAATGATTTGTTTCCCCTGATATGGTGTGGCTCATACTCTGCGTGGCTCTTGGCTCTTATCCCGATGGTCTTGTTTTCCATCCAGCTGGCTACTAGCCACCATCCCAATATCCTCCTTCCCTGCCCCCTTTATTCACCTCGCTGCATTCAACTGGTGCTAATTTACAAATGAATGAGTGGCTGAATAAAGAGATGGGGAAAATGACTCTTGAACCTTTTCCAGCAAGTCTCTCTCTTTAATGAAATATGTCTGGAAAACAATTGATTGGATAAATCTTAGTATTTCCCCTTGCTTCAAGGACCCACAAGGTGAGTTTATTGCCGAACCTGGGTTATCTGTCTTTGTAAATTAGAGTTTGAACAAATAGCACGTCATTTAGAAAGTAATCAAGAGTACATGGTGGCTTTTCAATGCGACAGTGCTTTATGGGTCTTGGATCAGAAGCTTGTTTTAATTCACTGGCTGAGGTGCAGATGTTGAATTGAACAGCAATAGAATTTAACACCTGGGATTATTTATTGTTTGGCTCTTTTTTGCCAGATGCCTAATCCTTCATCATGAAGCATTCTTTGCACTTTTTTTGTGCAGCACCAACCGTATAATAGCCTGTATAATAACAAAGTCTGCACCCTCTCACTCTTAATTTCAAAGTATTTGTGTCAATTTGTAAAAGATGTCCAAATATGGCTTCATGTTCCAAATAAAGCAGTGTGGCCCGAGGTTGAGCCGTTGATCAGTGGGTCTGTTTCTGTAAATAGTAATCAGATTTGCTGTATGATTCCTTTAGTTTTTGGTAATATCTTGACCTTTGGCTCCAGCACTAATTTCTACTTGTACACAAAAGCATCAAATTCATGTTCATGCTCCCTTGGGCCCAGTAATTCAAAACCTTTCATCTAGATCAGAATGATCCGGACAGGCTTAAATCTCAAAATGGGGTATTTCAAAAACAGAAGATGCGATCCTGTTAACGTTATTCAGACCATGCCAAAACAATATCCATTCTCAGCCAACAGTGCAAATATCCCTCCTGAGTCACTATACAGTATGTCCCTCCCGAGCCACCGTCACTCTACAGTTGTAGCACTTCCCACTTCTGTACTTTCAATTTGGAGGATCACACATCATGCTGCTTTTCATTTCCTGCTTTGTCTCTCTGGCACTGCAACTCTGGCCTAGACCTGTAAATATGAAAAATATGCAAAATGATTTATACTGACACCAAGCATTTTCACATCTTGTATTAATGAAATGTGGCATTTCTTCAACCTACAGATGGACGTCTATCCAAAGTCTGCAAATCTAGATTCTGTAATCTTGATCTTGTATCTGGATCTGAATTATTCTGTCTGAAAATTCTTAGAAAAACCAGGACAAAACCTGCAAGATCATTTTTACTTTGGAAAGCAAAAAAGGGGGATTAAAAAATCTGGACACTTCTGATTTATATCAAAGGTTTTGAAACACTGAGCCCAGAGGATCAACTCTTGCCATTTCAGACACTCCATGCAAGCTCCTGGCAAGCTGATTTATCTACAGATTCAGGCCAGCGTTCATGCTAAAAAATGCTAAATTGTAATCTGATGGTATGATCTAATCACATGCGCATGCACATCGACACAAAATGAGTCTGTGCATGGAGTGCGCGTGGACGAGCAGCAGTGTGGTGAAAAAAAATGGATAGAACAGGAGAAAGTAGAGCTGAGAGGGAGAACATTAAAAGGATTTTTAAAAAGCCCGGGAGGAAAGTGCTGCTAAATGCTGGAAAATTACAGATCTCTTCCCGAACAAGGGATGTGGTTGGTGCTCTAAAAAAAAAACTTACTAGCAGGGCCGTCCCCAGCACATCAATTCATATTAAAAATTCATATGAAAACTACCTTTGCAGAGTTGATTCTGCAGAGCTACCAGCTCCACGATGGTAAACATCAGAACACATCTAGTCAACATCTAGTCAGAGCCTCGACGAAATGTCGAGTGCAAAACAAACACTCTAAAAGTGCACAGAGATTATAAATATTTATTCGTCTTACCTTGATTATTGGAGTAGAATTGACTGACTCCTGAAAGTTTGGACTCTGCACTTTAAACTATTTTTGACGGTTTCTTTCACTAAAAGTAAAAGATGTTACTGGCATAAGCAGTTAACAGAAAGAATATTTCAACAGAACGCTGACGGTATGTGGTCTTTTGTGAAAGGACTGAATGTGGAGATTGGCCTGCACTGATTAGATTACCGGCCTGAATTATAATCCCAGTCTGTTCCTGTTCTGTATAGTATGCTGAAATCAAAATCTCAGCATATAGGGGCATTTAAAAGGCTTTTGGCTTTTTGTCGTGTTCACACTTTGACAGGAGCCTAGCTGCATGTAATACAATCAGTTTTAACTACTAAGCATTAAATGGATTAAATGGAAAAAGATTTATCGATTTAGTTTCTTCATTCAGTGGAAATTTGTGTCTCCACTCCTTCAGGTGAATGGTAGGAACTTGCTGTCTGTGGATTACGATCGCACGCTGCGAACGGAGAAAATCTATGATGACCACAGGAAGTTCCTGCTGAAGATCATCTATGACACCCAAGCCCATCCGACACTCTGGGTTCCCAGCAGCAAGCTACTGTCAGTTAACCTGACATATTCCAGGTAAGCCGTTCTGCACCAGAGTATTTAGTATTTTAGGGTGTCCACCCACCTACTTAACTTAACTACAGGAAACTGTAACATATTGGTTAAAGACTAGGCCCAGTGGCATTGGGCACTGAAGGGAAGTCCAAAAGGGATTTCACAGGAATGTTTGCATTTGGGAAACTGGAGATACACCCACTGCACTTTATTATGCATACCTGCACGATCTGATGTAATCCCAGACAACAGCTCTGCCATGAATTCTACTTTAAGATTATACGTTTTCAGTTTTTGCTCACACTGTCAGAACGGTGATACTGGTGCTTTATATAGCCAGCAAGTCACATATGTCCCAAGGGCCATAGATTGGCCACCCCTGATCTATACAGTAGATTTGAAAATGCCCTGGAGCAGCTATGGGTGTCATCATCTGATGTCATTTAGGTCAAAGTTGTATGTGTTCTGGGATTATATGGAACCTGTAACTTTCAAACAACCTCTGAGACTGCCTTAATATTTTAAACAGAACTACAGAACTGTAGCACCGATACACTGTTGATAACACTGTGTGTGTGTGTGTGTGTGTGTGTGTGTCCAGTACGGGACAGGTGACGGGCCTTCAGAGGGGTCCAACCACGGAGAAGTGGGAGTACGACAGCCAGGGAAGAATCGTTTCCAGAGTCTTCGCTGATGGAAAGACATGGAGCTACACTTACCTGGATAAGGTACAGGATGACAAAAGGAAAGCCACATACACACACACATATACATCACTAACCAAAGAGAAAACAAAAGGGGGTAAGCAGAGAAGAGGCATAGAAGTGTTACAAGAATAAAGACATGAGAAGGAATAACTCTGATTTTCAGTAGTAAAATATCTCTCCTACCTTCTAAGAGTACGGTGATAGTTGTCAAAGACTTTTGACTTGGATTTTGAGGAGAGCAGATCATAGTTTATGTAGCTCGGAGACTCGCAGGTTAAAAGCCCAGTCAGACAGCTCTCGTGCTTTCAAAGTGTTAGGTTTACAGTGACATTGAGTGATAATGAAAGTGAGGAAAGGCAAAGCAGTATCTGTTAAATTAGACCGGGCTGTCACTTTTTCCCAGCGATCATAGTGCTCCCAAGGGGTAGCCGTAATTTCACGGTTAAAAATGGATGGCTATAAAATCTGTGACTAACTTTGTCCCTTATGGACAAGAGAGGAGACAAGGAGCAAGCTAAAGGAGAGCATATAGCAGTAAAAAATACTGCAATTATTGTCTGTGAAGAAAAGGAGGGGATACATGAGGAAAGGAGAACATAGGGGAAAGGAACAAAGAGATACTTGAGAGTGAGAGTAAGTGAGGGTCACTTGAGAAAACAGCCCAAGGCGAACAAGTGAGGGGATTCCCTGTAATACATAAGCTGGGGCGTAACCCCCCCCCCCACACACACACACACACACACACACATAGCACGAGGAAGAGGAGACAGGAGGGATAAATCAGACACTTTTTTGTGTTTGTTAGCTGGAGAAGATAGAGGGGCAGACAGACAGATACCTACACTCAACAACAACGGGCCTCGTTTGTGCCTTGTGAAAGAAAGGAATTATAAAGAGAGATGGAGGAAGAGAGGCAGAGGGGGATATTTAAGGGAGTCTGCAGAGACAGAGGTACTACTGTAGAAACAAGGCCCAAGGGATGTGGGGGAGAGACTGAGACACAGAGGGAAGTAGCACCAATTATGGATGGAGAGGCAAGAATGATGGTAAGGTAGTGATAGAATATGAGAGAGGAAGAAATAACGAGAGAACTAAATAAATAATTAGCAGGGTCATAAGATGAAAATAAAGAAAAGATTAAGTAAGCAGGTTTCTGTATCGAACATAGTTTCAGCGGTCTTTATGCTTTTTTTTTTTAATTCTATCACTTCCAGACACATTGCAAAGTAAAAGCAGGTGAGGTACATGGAACTAACCCATTTAATGCTTTTAATTCATAGACAACTTCAAATCAGATCCATCTGTAAAGGGGAAGGCGTTTAAATGTTTTTAGAGTTGCAGCCACCTGGTGTTGAACAAGTCATATATGTATTTTTTTTTTTTTTTATCCTATAGTTGTGTGGCCAGCCCACTGTGGAGACAGGGCAGTACAGGGACTCTGCAGGATGCGAGGTCATGTAGGTCAGAGTACAGATTCTTGGGAATTTTAATTGATTTATCCAATCAGAGTGTAAGAAATATACTCCATAGCAATGATATAAGAGGCAGAAGGCCAGTCACAGGCCCTATTCTCACTGCTGCAGTATGATAGAACACCAGAACTGGCAACTTCGTCAGTGGAGGCCAGTACCGTTTCAATTAATGATGGGCATGTTAGGGTTTGGAGATGCCAGGGAGAGCAGTATGCCGACTGGTCTCCATGACCTTCCTTGAGGACGGAGGTATCTCTGCGATGGACTGGTCATCCAGACCAAATCCCAAACAAGCATGATTGTGATGCTATTTTTTTTTTTTTTTTCCCAGAGTAGCAAAGTCATGACCCGCCTTACTTTGCCTCTGATTGGCTGGCATTTGTTGCCTTCATTGGTTGGTTAGGTTTAAGCATGAGGAGCGTTTGGCTAGTGTTTGGGTAAGAACATCAGGGTAAGTTACTCAGAGGTAGAGAGGGGCAGGTCATGCCTTCGCCATCCTTGGAAAATTATTTTTTAAATAAGGTTAAGATTTGTCCACCCAGGTGTGGCGGTTTCTCATGATCAATACCAGTGACTCAGATTTCTTTGGCAACTACTCACATTTTTTGTCTTAGATGACTTAACTTTGTACACAATTCTCCCAAAGTTCAGTGAGTGATTTAATGCAAATGTTTTGATTCAAGTTTCATTGATATGTAGAAAAACTAGATTTAGTATGACAAAATGTGATTTATTTCTAATCTGAATCTGAATGATCAATATAAATATGGATTAAATAAGATTTACAAGTTGCAAACTTTTAGCGGTCGTGTATAGTGTGAGTAGTTATGTTTGAGGCAACAGCAAAGGAAAACAGACCAGGGAAACATTTAACAACAAAAATAAAAACTGTATTTATTTTTTTTTATTCTAGTCAATAATAGATAAATGAAGAGAAACTGACAAAGGAGTAGGAGATTTACATAAAGACAACTGACTCGTTTCCTCCAGTAGACAAATGAGCCATGTTCCATTACTCCACGTGTCACTCTGTGCACATTCTCACCTTCTCTCACACTTATCATTCACCTCCTTCCTCCATCTGGCCTCTTCGGGAAACACGGTGTCAAAAAGTCAAATTCATCATCCACAATAGCACACGTGCAAAATCGTAACTGCATCTGTATGGATGCAACATGCTGTTAATTTATGATGAACATCACGGGCGCTGTTGACTGGGCAGTATGCTTTTTATTGCCCTATTTTTTGGGGCCAAAAAATGTACTCAAATATTTACTCCATTCACTCAAACTCAAATAAATACAAAGTCGAAAACCAAGAAGACGAAAATACTCAACAGGTAAAATTATCAGCAGCTTGTAAAAAGGCCATTACAAAGAGATAGTCCAAGGCCAAACCACCAACACAAGACGAATGGTGGAAAATAGTGAACCAAAACCAAGTGTACTAAAAGCACTAATGCACAATTATACATGATATCTGATCAGTTTAAGTCAGTAAAAGAATACAAATATGCACAAAAAACCAACCTTCCTCATGAGCCAGTTTAGCAGGTTAATAGAATCAAGTCTTAAGTACTTCTCTGACCTGTTACACTGGAGGTCAAGGTGATCTTTATTGCCTGCCTGAGGAAAGCAGCACACACCCGGGAGAGCATGATGTTGGTGTTCATCACATTTAAAGACTTCTCTTTCTTGTCATTGTCCAATGAGGGAGCTGGCAGGAGGGTCACAAAGGATTTGTGAAAACGATGGCTTTTGTGCAAGTTTTGGACAGCTGGAGGAACATTGCTCTACAAAGACGTCCAGTTTTCCTCATTCTGTAGCAGACTTACAGTGTGTTTGCTAAGCCCCAAGTCCATGTGTCCACGCTTTTCAAAGGGCCTCCCAAAGAATCTGAGCAGCAATTCAATTTCACAAACCAACTGTATCTCCAGAAAAGAATGTCTATATTGGAACGATTTTGCCAAACGGCAGATTAAGTCGTATACTGTGTATTTTTGTTTGTTCGTTTTCACGTCCAGTGTCAATGCTTTTCAAGTTCTCACTTTTTTTTAACAATATCTGCACATGGCAACCACATTATGGACAAGCAGATTATGGTTAAATTAGGGTGAAAGTTAATTGCAGGTGTGTAACAGTACGCAAACCATAGATCTGCATTAAAATCTGATGTGCTACATGCCCAAATAATATAAAATATATATTATTTCTCTCACTCTAGTGCTTCTACAGAATGCGCCTCTACTCTGTATATTTTACTGCTTGGATGTTACATATTATTCATTTTTTTGCCCTCTCTCCAACAGTCCATGGTCTTGCTGCTGCACAGCCAGCACCAGTATATCTTTGACTATGACTCAGGGGACCGTCTGTCAGCGGTCACCATGCCCAGCGTGGCTCGACACACCATGCAGACCATCAGATCCATAGGCTACTACAGGAACATCTACACCCCCCCAGAGAGCAATGCCTCTGTTACTGTGGACTACTCTGAGGATGGACAGGTGTGTGCATGTAATAAGACTGCAATTCATACATAACGGCTTTCACACCAAACATGGTGTTTGATAATGGTAAATGGACATTTGCTTTTTTAGTCTACAGACTCCTGAAAGGGTCTTACAACACGTCATATTCACCCACACATTCATACACTGATGGCGGAGGCTGCTATGCAAGGTGCTGACCGGCTCACAAAGAGCGATACAGCGCTTGTAAAGCAAACCATGATATTTCTATGCTCAGCTATTCACACACACACACACACCAATGGAACAGCCACTGGGAGCAGTTTGGGGATCAGTATCTTGCCCAAGGACACATTACTCTGGGAACAGAACCAACGACCTTGCGATGGATGAGTCGCTCTATCTCAACAATAAGAATAATGTTCTTCCCAAAATACATTGTTTTATGACTTCAAGGCAACGCTACATGTTTTTGCATCTCAAGTCCCACCACGGTCAATCCTAACAGGTTGGCATAGACAGCTATGATGAATCTTTTGTGTAAAAAATGTATCTGATCATCATTTTAATGAGATTAAAGCTAAACTGCTCATCTCCACTGTTTTTTTTTCTTTTCTCTTTCTCCCTGCAGCTCCTCAGAGTTGCCCATCTAGGCACTGGCCGTCGCATACTGTACAAATATCGCAGACAGGTATGCATAAGTAGCAGCTGCAGCAGAGAATAAACAGCTTGAGTAGACCACTCAAGACTTGATGGCAGTCACTGAATTCAACTGATGGTGTAGCTGATCTTGGATGAATATCAGATCTGATAAGTCCCTTAATGTAAACACATACTGCACTGTTTTATTTCTTTCATCAGAACAAGCTGGCGGAGATCCTTTATGACTCAACCAGGGTCAGTTTCACGTACGATGAGACGGCTGGCGTGCTCAAGACTGTCAACCTGCAGAGCGAAGGCTTCATCTGCTCCATTCGATACCGCCAGATCGGCCCGCTGGTTGACCGGCAAATATTCCGCTTTAGCGAGGACGGGATGGTGAACGCACGATTTGACTACACCTACGACAACAGCTTCAGAGTCACTAGCATGCAGGCTGTAATCAATGAGACCCCACTGCCAATCGATCTCTACCAGTTTGATGATATATCTGGGAAGGTGGAGCAGTTTGGAAAGTTTGGAGTCATCTACTATGATATCAATCAGGTAAGACAATGTTGGATGCATTGATTTAAACTGTCTTTAAATGATGAGTAAATAAAAAAAATTACCAAGATGGATCAGTCGGTAAAGTTTAAGTTGTTACTTTGATATCAATCATTCAGGTCAGGCTACACCTCCTGGCCCCGCCCTAATTGGACTAAACCATTGCACGGGGTTAGGTAAACCAAAGAGGGATCTGATCTCAACAGGAACATAACAATCATTTACGTAAATGCCAATAAAATAAGTCAAAGTAAGCACCAATTAAGACTTTTTTCCCTCAGGGTGAATTTATGCTCCCTTACACTCAACTAGCCTACAGTGTCTGGTCCCCCAGAGAGGGGAAGAGATTACTGGGCCCTCCCCTTCCTCACTAGCCCCAGCCTGGTCAAACTCCACAATGGCGCTAGTAGAAAAAGGAGAAAATTAGTTCCATAATATCATGAAAAACATCACCAAGGTTGACAATATACAAACAAGCATCTAACCTGGATAAGGAAAACACTAATTGATGGTTCCACCCTGTGCTTAACTAGGCACAGGTGGGTTGACTTCACATGACACACATGATGGATAGCCCTGGAAGCAGCTGGCAAGCAAACATGACACAGACAGGCCAAGAGATGTAATGTTACTGCCTATCTTAGCAAGGCAGACCTAGAGAGATGCACTACAAGCTAGCACATCAACTTAACGTTACTGTTATTTGCTGAGGAGAGAGCAGACATTTAGGGCTTTTGCTTAGCGTATAGAGCCATCCGGTTATTCTCCTCTTTAAAGTGTCCGAGTGAAACAAGCTGACCGTACACTACTTTTATTGACCTGCCACCCATGGATGGTAGGTTGAGCGGCTGGCAGTTGCTAATTTCCAACCCTGGTTCAGGCATTTCAAGGGTCAGTCAGTGATAACTAATATCATACATACATCCTGATTCTAAATACCTTTTTCTACATTACTGATGAAGTATTTAACAGCATTATTTTTGGCAAATGACAAGTTAAATGCACCCCTCAAGAACAGCAACCAATACATTTACCTATTATTATTATTATTTAGATTGTTTACATTGCAAACAAAATATGTTAAAGATAAAATGCAATAAATCAAATGCACAGGTGCACTACCTGAAATCAGACGACGTGTGTTATCCATAACATAGCTACAAGTGCATTTTATTGCACTTACCAAATTGGAATTAGCATCAAGTAATCTCCTTCAGCAATGCTCAGGCTGTGGCTAAATAACCAGGTTTACTGCCAGGTTTACTCCCGTCACTGAGAGGGAGTGTAGAAAACTTCTCATAAAACTGTTTTTAGTCAAAGTTGAACTTTCAGTTTGATTCTTGGGAGTGATTTTGAGAGGCTTGATACACATACGCCCTGAGCCATTCCTTTGTTTTCTCAAATACAACTGGTGTTGTGTGGTCAGTCATGTTTAGCCTCTCCAGTATCTCAGAAGTCTGATCAACAGAGCTATTTGTCAGTGTAGGAAGCACAAACTGTTCTCAACTTGTCTTCCCCCGTCTCAGATCATCTCCACTGCAGTGATGACCTACACCAAACACTTCGACCAGCACGGCCGCATCAAGGAGATCCAGTACGAGATCTTCAGGTCTCTGATGTACTGGATCACCATTCAGTACGACAACATGGGCCGAGTCACCAAACGCGAGATCAAGATCGGACCGTTCGCCAACACAACCAAATATGGCTACGAGTATGACGTTGATGGACAGCTGCAAACGGTCTCCCTCAATGAGAAGATGATGTGGAGGTAAGATCACAACATTAAACTGAAAAAAAGCACCATTAATTAGTGATGTGTTAATATTAATAGTATCACTTTCTTGCCTTCCAGGTATAATTATGACCTGAATGGTAACCTGCACTTGCTGAACCCTGGGAACAGTGGTCGGTTAACTCCTCTACGCTATGATCTGAGGGACAGAATCACTCGTCTGGGAGATGTTCAGTACAGGATGGATGAAGACGGTTTCCTGAGACAGAGAGGAGCCGAGATATTTGAATACAACTCCAAAGGTATATGCTCAGTATAATGTTGGCCCAACACAGATAACAAGTTCACACATTTTTTGTTTATTCACAAAATGTATCCGTGCCATCAACTGTAAAAACCATACATCAGACCGGCATATCCGGGAACTGGTTCACAACATGTCCCCGCCCCTTTTTAGGGGAAAACAAATGCAAAACAAATGCCACTCTCATAGACTTTTATGTAAAATAGCAGCACAAACCAATAGAAAACTACCAGAATTAAATGAGTTTACAAATGACCCAAAGACACGATGTGAAGTAAAGATATATGCCCACTCTGCTTGCCATAGAACGTCCATGATACATAGAAAACCTTAATTTTATCCATCTTCAGTCATGTCCCTTTAGTCTCAGATGCTAGTGGCTAGTGGCTAACAACTTAGCTACGCAGGAAGGTGACAGATAAACCTCAGCACACAAAAAAAGAAAAACTGCAACAACTTAATTTTGCACACTGGCTGGAAAATGACCAGACGCCCGGGAGCGAAGAAGACAAAGTTCACAAAAGTTGAACTTGACACAAAAGACTTGGCATGGATTTACTTCTCCTGTGTGGTCATGGTTATTCCAATGAAATGAATGAACTATGCTGCAAAACATTTTTAGACTTTAACCCTAATAACCCTAATAAATTCTACACATGGTAGCTACAACATCTATCCTACTGCCCTGTCATTCTTCAAGACCTTATTCTTCCTTTTTGTGTGATTCTGTGATTCAGGTCTTCTAGTTCGTGTCTACAGCAAAGCCGCCAGCTGGACCATACAGTACCGCTATGACGGTTTGGGTCGGCGCGTGGCATCTAGAAACAGTCTGGGTCAACACCTGCAGTTCTTCTACGCTGACCTGAACTACCCTACCAGGATCACCCACGTCTATAACCACTCCAGCTCCGAGATCACATCCTTCTATTATGATCTTCAGGTAGCTACACTGAAAAAGCCATTCTGAATATATCCATTACTAGAAAATATGTGAAATTATCTGGTTTCGTTTTATCTCCAGTATCTCCAGCTAGAGACAGGCTAGAGACAGGCAAAACATTAAATGTGGAGGAGTCCAGCTTTGTCTGGACAGAGCTCTCACTTTTTGCTTTTCGCTCTCAACCTTTGATTTATGATGGTCTGTGTGGAGGTGGTTTCCCTCCAGTGACTATACACTAAACATGGTGACTTAAACATCTTAATTTGGGAAGGTTTTCTCTGCGGCAGCCTCACTTTATCTCTTATTGTCACACAAACCTTTTGCTCCTTTAAACGCTTCACAGGCGAGGGAACCTGTGACACGGTGACAGTGATCTTGTGTGAACTTATTGTGATGAATATGGTTAGTTCAGCGGCGGCAGCAAGATCATTAACAATGATAGTAGCATCATCATTTATAGCCCTCCTTTTATCACATGTAGAGTTGTAGAATGCATAGTATGTTCATAATATGTATAATTGGAATGTTAATTGTTGCACAGGGCCATGTGTTTGCTATGGAGATCAGCAGTGGAGAGGAGTTTTACATTGCATGTGATAACACCGGGACCCCACTGGCTGTCTTCAGCAACAATGGACTGCTGCTTAAACAGGTATGTGTGTGAGCTTGAGTGTGTTTAATATATGTGTTCAAATTCTATTCATAAAATTGTGTTGTGTCTCATAAATCTGTGTATGTGTGTGTGCAGGTGCAGTACACAGCGTACGGCGAGGTTTACTTTGATTCCAACCCAGACTTCGTGCTGGTAATTGGTTTCCACGGAGGTCTGTATGATCCTCTGACACGACTGCTGCATTTTGGAGACAGAGACTACGACATCCCAGCTGGGAGGTAGGTGGTCTGTCACTCACTCACTTTCAGTCCAAGAGGTGGTTCTTTATAACAGAATGCTACTCGAGCTCATTGACTGTATATAAAGATGGATGGCATGAGAGCTCCCCAAAAGTGAAGCCAAAACATCTCGATCGCCCCCTGGTGGTGGGCTGCAGTAAAAGTCATTAACTCCTCCCCCTAAATGATATCAGGTAGGACATGGGCCAAACTAAAAACTCAAAAGTACACGTCAAATACAATTTTCTCAAAGATTGGTTTCTATCATTTTAGGTAGTTCTTATCACGCTGATGTTTGTTCAGGTGTTCATTTTTCTAATCAGTTTGGCTTTAATTAGTTATTTTGATGCTATAAAAAGGGGGTGAAACATCATGAATGACAGCTGGGCGGGAACTCCTCCGCCCAGTCACTACTGTGCAGGCTCTGGCTCTGGCTCTGAATGACGTGACCAGCGCAAGATGGCAGCGCTCATATCCGGGATATTTTGGCTTCATTTTTGTACAGTGGGAGGAAGTGGAGACGCGTCGTCCATCTTTATTTATGTCAATGCTCCAGCTTTGTCAGTGTCACATCTTGACCAGAGTGTGTTTGTTATCAAGATGGACCACTCCTGACATAAGCACATGGACACGCGTCGGCAAAGACCCCCAGCCCTTCAACCTCTACATGTTTCGAGGCAACAACCCCGTCAGCAAGATTCATCAAGTCAAAGAATATGTTACAGGTAATGAGAAACAGTGTAAAAGCACTAAGGACTATAAATACTTTTACCTTCCATAAATACATTCATGTGAATTTGATTTATACCTTGAATTTAAAACATGTTTAAGCTGAGTAACCATGCATATTTGTATGTATAGCTGTTTTTAACACACAAGGTGATTCTTTAGATTATTGGTAGATGGTAGATTTGTCGCATTGCAGTAGCAGCAATGGATGCAGTTTACCTATATTTATTGGAATGTGAAACAAAATGTGAATGTTAAGCAAAAAAGTTATATTTCCCCCTCTGCCAGGTGGACAACTTATCACAGTGATATAAAATGATCCAGCATTTGAGTTATTGTGGTAATTGGAAGTAATAAACTGCAACATTACTTTTTATGGTAATGAGCTGCAACAGTGTGATCCATTTAATATTTATGACGGGAACAACAGAATTATTGTAAGACGGCATTGTATTTATTATCACAGTTCAGCTGCTGCTGCTATCGAGTGCAAATCATCAAAGCGACACGCTTGAACTCACTCAACTTCTTTTATGTTTCTCTTTTCCACACCCACTGCACTCTTCCGATGTAGATGTCAATATCTGGTTGGTCACATTTGGCTTCCATCTCCACAACGCAATCCCAGGATTCCCCATTCCCAAGTTTGACCTGACGCAGCCGTCGCTGGAGATGAAAAAGAGCCAGCTGTGGGATGACCTGCCCGTATGTATTCTAAGTACTCTTAGATAGAAAGGTTGGATGAATCACTCATTACGTGAGAGCTACAATCTCCTGTCTGCTCAAACCTTCAAGCATTGTGTGCTTCTGGCCACACCCCAGTGTGACAGTTAGGAAAGAACATATGATTTGAAATAAAAAATAAAGAAGAAAAAGTGATGAACTGGAGGAGAAATCCACGGTGCAAAAGACAGAAAGTCGAGATGAAAAGTACAAACTGAAAATTCAGAAGGGAAGCAAAGAAGTTGAAAACATGAGAAATGAGTGAAAAGGCGAGGAAGTCAAAAAAAACCCAACTTGATATTCTTTGAGAAAAGAAAATTGGGAAATGGAGAGGAAAGAGAAAAGTGTCGGATGAAGTGGAGTGACAATAAGAAGACAAAGGGTCATCTCAATAATGCTTTTCTCAGCTTGCATTATCTCAACTCAAAGCTGCATTTTCTGCTCGTTCTTCTTTGGATTTGTGAGAAAGCCAATTAAAGGCACAATGTTCAAACTTTTTAAATTATTTGGACCCTATTTAAACAATCTAAAGCACATTGTCTAAAGTCCATAGTGCAAGTGCATTTAGGGCGTGTCCATCTCCATTTTGCTAGTTAAATGGCGCATAATCTGGGCGCAAAGTAGAGCGCAAAGGGGTTGTATGTAATCCCTTAAATATTCAAACTGCAGTCCATAGATCGGGTCATTAAAAATGATCATTCTGATCAATAGTAGATGGGTGACGTGATACGTCATTAATGAGGGAAATATTAATTACATTACCTCCAGCGTGGAAACAAGCACAACATAACGATGCTATTGTTGCACCATGGCTACCCCTGCAGTGATTAGCCATGGTGTAAATACCCTCATGTCAAATCACCAGTGAAAACATTCTTACAACAAATGGCAGAAGCTCATCAAAAGTTCAAAACCCGCCCCCAGAGCAGTTAGTGTATTTCATGTTCCACTCTTATGAATCTCAAGACAAACTATCTCATTTTCACAAGAAATCAACAAGAAAAATGAACCCCTTTATATGAGAAAACAAGCTTTGTTATTTCGAGATAACGCAACAATTAATTTGTGATCTCAAGGCATTAATACATGTTAATGATGTCTCAAGTATCACGCGGCATATAAAGTCAAACATCCTCTTTCTTCTTCCACAGTCTATCTCAGGTGTCCAGCAGGAGGTGACTCGTCAGTCTCAAGCCTTCCTGTCTTTTGAGCGAATGCCAGAAATCCAGCTCCACCGACAGCGTTCAGACCACGGCAAACACTGGCTGTGGTTCGCGACTGTCAAGTCTCTGATTGGCAAGGGGGTGATGCTCGCTGTGATCCAAGGCCGCGTGGTGACCAACGCTCTCAACATTGCCAATGAGGACTGCATCAAAGTGGCTGCAGTCTTGAACAATGCCTTTTACCTTGAGGATTTGCATTATACTATGGAGGGACGAGACACGCACTACTTCATCAAGACCAGTCTCCCTGAGAATGACCTCAGTGCGCTGCGGCTCACCTCAGGCAGGAAATCGCTGGAAAACGGCGTGAACGTCACAGTGTCCCAGTCCACAACAGTGATGAACGGGCGAACACGGCGCTTCGCCGATGTGGAGCTGCAATATGGAGCTCTGGCACTCCACGTGCGCTACGGGACGACGCTGGACGAGGAGAAAGCACGAATCCTGGAGCACGCAAGACAGAGGGCGCTCTCAAGTGCTTGGGCCCGTGAGCAGCAACGGGTGAGAGACGGGGAGGAAGGAGTCCGGCTTTGGACGGAAGGGGAGAAAAGGCAGCTGCTGAGCAGCGGGAAGGTTTTGGGTTACGATGGCTACTACGTCTTGTCCATAGAGCAGTACCCTGAGCTAGCTGACAGCGCTAACAACATCCAGTTCCTACGCCAGAGTGAGATAGGGAGGAGGTAACACGGCATCAACAAAACATCGAATTTCTACCACCTGTGACAAAGACTAACAAAAAGTTCAGATTTAACACAAAATGGATGTCACAAACTTAACTGTCCTGAAACTCAAAACTGAGACCCCATGTTTGCAAACTTGATTTATTAAGGATGGTTAAGTAGGATTTATAGACTGATATGATTTATGATGTAACAATCATTCAAACGGACCCAAAACACGTGAACCTACAGTTGTGAAGGTTTAACACGGTCTTTATGAGACTGCAAAAAGGTTCAGTCTTTCAACAAATGCCTTTTCACTCTCTTTCATCTTTGTTGTCTGCCTTCAAACAGCCTGATCGCATGCCTCTCCCCCCACTCTCCAGTAGGCGGGGGCTAACCTGAACGCTACAATCGCGTGCCGTCTATGTGAAAGTGGGATGTAGAGAACTGTTCAAACTGAGCATTTCAGCAGCCATCACACGTAGGCGAGCCCCCGAAAGCATTTTAGACAGTTGTGAACTGTCAGAGCAGTCGATATAACAAATGTTGTGGACCCCTGACAGATGTTGCAGGTATCATATCTGTGTGGGTCCAGATGTTGCCCGTCCCCCTGGGTTATAGACCTCTATGAGCCATGTCTATAGGATCTATTGTTTCCATGGCTGAAGCCATTGAATGGAACTGTTGTGGACTCTCTCTCTAAGAGAGACAGGCACAAAAAAAAGGACTACAATTTGTATGAAGGAAAAAAAAAAAAAAAAAAAGACTGATTTTTTTGTTTGAATTTTTGTTCTGTTTTTATATTATATAAACTTGTATTTGCTTTAGACAAAAGGGGGATATAAAAAAAATTTAACAAAAAGTGTTTACATACTGTTACCTATACCACTATTACTACTATTACTACACAGCCACAGGAATGGACCATGATCTGGACTAAACAAAACTAGAAACTTTGAGTTGTGTTTTTGTTTTTTCCTACTGCTATCTATGACCTGTTCGGTCAGTTCTGAAGCCACTCAACCTGATCCCCTACGCTTTTACAAGGTCTATAACATCATACAGTTTCAGACTACAATCAACAGCGGCGTTTGAGGAAGGAGGACGACCACTGCGCCACGGCCGTATATGATTCTATGTGGATGTGCTCTTTGTGGACTAAGTGGGCTCACCTGTCAGCCCAGAAGTCTTTCACTTCTGCAAAATGTGACTCAGCCTCATAATGCATAGACCTTGTACTTAAATCAGTCAAAGGTAGTAGTATTGCTTGCAATAGAAACATGTTGTCATGGCTTTGGGGGGGGTGCAGGGTTGTTGTGAGTAGTAACTAAATGTTGCTTCTCCTTTTTGCTTGTTTCTCTTTAAAGGGACAGTGCATCGCCATCAGTGACTTTAATGACTAACAGTAATTGATCGAAAATCGATGTGGATGTTTTCTCATTGATTGTGGGTCTCTGTACTCTTATAGAGGACTTTTTTTTTTCTTTGTGTGTATGTGTTTTTACAAGGGTGGGAAGCCGACGTTAATCATTTTAGAGGAAAGAACAGGAACTTTACACGGAGAGAGTTAACATCATATACCGACCTTTCTTCAGAGACAACTGAGACGAGTCGACAATGTTTTATGGGTTTATCTTTTTTAATTTTCAAGGTTGAGAAATTCCACTTATCCATACATCAAAATTAGTCTCAGAGAAAGTAATTTATGTACAGTGTTTCTACGGCAAAGAATAAAAATCCTTGAAACTATTTTTTGTTTTGTTTTGAACTGTTGTTTCTTTTCGTCTTCATTCTTAAAGGCAAACATGAAAAGCCGCTAGCACCAATGAACATGATGTCACAGTTTGATAAAGAACACAATGTCCCACAGTGA
>JBBPCS010000283.1:1480103-1510437 GCA_037974645.1 Hollardia meadi
CTCACTCGCACCTGCTGTACCAACGAGTTCCACCAGCGCGGCGCGGTGCATAGGCTGGGAGAGCGAGTACTGAGTACTGAGTTGAAAAATGCGGCAAAGTGGATTAGAGTTGCACAATTGTGTCCTCAGTTCGCACTAGCTAGTGGCAAGCAGGGGCGAGTCAGTGAACGAGTTGATGCCGATAATGACTTGTGACTCCCGAGATGATTGTTTTTCTTACAATTAGGAGATAATGATGAAAGCTCAAACAGTCCATAATTAACTGACTCCATGCCCAACTTTTATCTCCTGTAAAACATATACTTACTGATAATTACACTCTGTCGTGATGTGTGTAGTGCACAAGCACTTTTGTTGTCTCATTTGGTAGCAGTGTTTAAGTTGGGACGTTCAGTTGTAACATGTTTTTTGGGGGGATTGTCAACACTTTTTCTCTTGTTACCCACCTGCTGTTGAGGCAGCAGTAGATGATGGGGTTGTACATGGTGGAGCTCATTGCCAGCCACAGCACTGACAGGTAGACCTGCTGGATGTACTTCCACTTGCTCAGCCGCTTGTTGAGACCCGTCCCAATGAAGTAGACATGATAGGGCAGCCAGCAGAGGGCAAAGGTCACCACCACGATAATCATCATCTTCACCACCTGCGAGAAAGAGCGTGAACTATGATGAGAAACATTCACAGACTGTCCACTGTTAGTTCAGGATTCCTGTGAGCATCGAGAAAGACAAAATGAAGGACAGCAGTGTGGAAGCCAGGGGAAATTTAAAGAAAACAATCATCACAAATCTTTGCTATTCTGTATGAAACAGATGAATATTATATTTCAGTCCATTTCTGAATCACTGCATTTTAAAGGAGGACAGTATGTTCTTGTTTCTCTGATCTTACAGCATTTCCACATTTCATCTAGAACTTTTCCAGGGGATTGACACAATAACATGTATGTATCATATGTAATATCTTGTTTTCGAGGGGTCCCAGAAAAAAACACTCACAAGAACAAATAGAAGATAAAACAATACAAAGTCACATTTTTACACATTATATACAAATCTGCAAGCGCAAACTTCACAGTCAGTGTCAATGCTTGATCCCGTGAAGCGTAACATTCAAACATTTTTGTGGGGCAGCTCAGGAGGTAGAGCAGTTGTCCAGAGAGCGGAGCTGAACAGAGAATCTTAGAGAGTAATTTGAAGTATGAAGGACAAAGAATCGCTTTAAGCAAATATCCCACGATATAACCTGCGGTGACATTACTGCAGCGTGCGTGGCAATGTTTCAAGTTAGTCAAAGCAGCCTCTCTAAGCCTCTCAGTCCATCCTTCACTGTGTAACAAACAGAGTGTAAATGCGCTGTGAAGCTGCCTATGTAGGTGCATCTCACTATCTGAATAATGTGCTCTTAAAATAGAAGGAAAACACTGCACCATTGACTTTAGACCAGGACTTTGTTGGTTATTGGTGCAATTGTTTTCTTCTGCCTCAAGATAGCAATGTGTCAACAATGCGCCTGAACACACCTCATTTTAAGACCAACACGCCCATGGGTGCACAAATGGGCGCACGTATATTTGCTATTTACGCAACGTGGGCGTGAAAATGACAACTGCATCGGTCAGAAACTAGGAATGACATTTGCGCTGCGCCGTGAGCCGCTTTGCGCCAGGCACAAGATGGAGCCCATAGAGTCTGGTGTCGAGGATTTATAGAAAAGAATGTCAATAAATTCTTATTTAAATATTGTTATCGCCAGACGACACTGTCAGAATTTTAAGTTGCAGGGTTTGTGAGGTTGCTGAGCTCAACACTATTACTTTTCACCTTGCACTATATGGGGCACCCAACTACCTGAGTTGGTACTGGATGCAAATTGTGAGTTGCACAATTCTTCTAGAATACTCTGATGCATTTTACCAAAAGTAGGCTATAGGAGTAAAAGGACAAAAAATGGTATTAAACATTATTTGTTTAATGATATTTGATCATATTCTTGCAAGCCATGTATGTTCCTTTCAGTGACTCTTTCAAACTCTTTAAGCAAACTGAATTAACTGCTGTGGATTGCCTCTGGGTGGCAACTACACAATTCATACTACTGTGCGACTTCTCAGAGGCAGGCTACCAGAGGCAAAACAGACATCACTGAGTCACTCCTGAAATCCAAACACAAGTCTTGGCACCCACTGTTTTGAGAGCATGTTTCATAGAAGTTCACAGCATAAAACACAACCCTGCTGTAAACTGTAGGTGGCTGCAACAGTGGTGAAGCAGTCAGTTCGTATTTTCGGACATTAAATGGAGGCTTGAAAGTGATGTGAGAAGACTAATTGAAAGATTAAGTCGTTGTTATGGGTGCGGTGTAAATGTTTCCATTGCATGTGAGGATGTGATTTGAAAGTTTATGCACTGCATCAGTCAAATCCGTCCACAGTTCTGTAATTGTGAAACTAAATTTCTGCTTACACTTTCATATTTTAGGTTTTAAACGATGGCAGAACATACTTGTATGTTATTTAGGTCACTTGATCAACAAATTTTACTGCCAGTTAGCAATAAACAGCTTGGTCATTAAGTTTTTAACTCACAGCACAACAACTAATGAAAATGACTGTGAATCTTATGTCAATAAAATGCATTAGTCCATTCCTCAGTACTTTCTGACTTCCCTACACTATCTGGCACCCAGCCCTGAGCCCATTTGTTCCCGCTGTAAATCTTTAAAAAACAGATCAGGAACATACTTTGTTTTTAAAAAGCGCTCATTTCTAAAGCCTAAAGTCATTAAAGTCTTAATGTCACTATAGATTTGATCAAATGCTACAAAAACAGGAGAAAATTGTGCCTTTGCTGGGGACTATTCTCAGCAGCAGAACAGCAATAAATTAGGTGTTCAACAAGTGTTTATCACAGCAGGACATTTTTGTAGGATGGACTGAAAATAACCTTCAGTGGCCATGTTCTTGGTGATGAAAACACTTTTCATCTAGTGCAACAGTGTGGCCATATGCAGTATGTACTTTGTAATTTTAATCTTATATTCTGTTTTTTAGTGGTGACTTTGTAACATCTGTCCAGGGACTACAGATGAAAAATAGCCTCTTGGCTAACTCTGGCGCATTTACAGTGATGTTTATTAATGTGCATTGTCCCTGCCAAATAAATAGTGCACTTTTTTTAAAGACTTGTCCCATTAAAGACGTCTAGTTTCTCAATAGGTTAAATATATAAATAAAGTTGAGGAGGAGAAACACATTTGCTGAGTGCTCTTTGGTCTTGTTTAAACGGTCCATATTTGGACTGAACTCGATACGATCCATCTAAGTTATTATGTGTATACACAGGCTATATTATATGAGACTGGCTTCTTAAATAGTTTAAGTATGTATCTGCTTGACCAAAGCATCTTCAGGAGACTTATTGTTTTGATATATACTTCAAGAACTATGCTATGAAAGAAGAGTTCTTTGTTTTTTTTTCAAAAAATAAAGAACCGTCTAATTTCAAACATGTCTTGCTTAAGATGTTGGTGCCATAAACAAGCAAATAAATGTTATTTTGTTTTCAGCCAATCACTAAATCCTAGTCTCTTTCACACACAGCTACATTCACAGTATTGAAACTATAACATTTGTGGCACAGGAGGTCTAGCTGAGCTCATGCAGTGATTTATATAAACATTATTTGACTCCCTTTAGGTCTGCGAGCACATCTGAATAAACACTTAGATGTAGGAAGGTTCTGCCCTCATGACACCTGCTTTTCATCATGAGTGATAATGAGAATGTCAGAGCAATCAAGCAACGTTGTGTGTTCTTACAATATAATATTGTTAATGGCAATAGCATGGCTGCAGGTTATACAGATCTAAACTGAATCAATCATGGGTGGACATGGACAAAAGCTATGGGTACAATTCTTTCTATCAACTGAAAGAACAACATTTGTTTATATGTCAATTATGTGACAGACTTCTACTGTTTGCATACAGCGAGTAAAAATTTAGTTTTACAGTCCCATTATGGGAGTAGTAGAAAGTTTGACTTGTGCACAAATAGAGCTGAACAATAAAAGAAAATAAGGCTATAATGAGTGTAAAGGTTTTTTGGGTTTTTTTTTTTACATGTTTTGCTCGCATTATAATTTATACAGTAACAAAATGTTTTATAATATACAGATGAAGACCAACAAGACAGCAAAATACATTAGAAAACAGAGTAGAATAATAAAAACAACAAAAACAAACAACACAAGTTCAAATATACAGGGTTAAACAGGATCTGGTAAAATTTGAAAAAAATATAACTGAAAAATGACTTTTAATAAGTGAGCTAAAAGATGATAGTGATTACTGGGACTGTAAGGCACGGACAAGAGCTGGTCCAACTTGGTAATCTCGAGCTACACTGTAGCTCAAAGGGGCTTGTATATAATGCCTACGAGTTGATCAGAAATTCACCTTCAAAATCTGACCCAGGGAAATGGAACTGATAAAATCTCCACACTTGGTTTTAGTGCTGTGCCAGCTCTAGAGAAAGGTCTGGCTGAACCAATTATCATTATCATCATTGGAACAAGAAAAAAGCAAGAAACTCTCCAACTTGTTTGTATCATCTAGGGCAGCGCTATAGCCGAGGAGATAAGGAGAGGAGAATACCAATACCTTATTCCAACAGGTTATTTCCTGTGAGCCAGACTATATGTTGAGTATAGAGGAATCCTATTGCATTTCATGTGTGTGTGGCACACTGGCAGCATATTAATGGAAAGTAAAAGTGGACCAAAATTAGTACATGGGTAATTGTGGTAAGTATAGAAGGAGCCCCTGAGATTACAACAAACAAACTTCTCCAAACAAAGTAGGAACCTAACCAGTTAATAGTTGCATCAGTCAAGCTGAAATGAAAAATTTCTTTTTTAACCTTTTAGGTCACATGGTGCACCTATTTAACAATATAAGCCAAGAAAAATTAATAAAAATCTAATTCATTGTATTTAGTCATTTTTTACTTCTGGGAAAACAAAATCTGAAGTTTTTACATCAGCTATTAGTAACAATTTTCAACCAATAATATGATGACATCCACCCATTAATCAATTGATCTTCAACGGCACGTAAGAGCTAACTTCATATTTCATGTCAGAAAAACACAATTTAATTCACTGATTTTGGTGAAACTGGATCATATTTTACTGAGATATTTTCCTGGTTTTTGCTCTGATGTCCTTCTCATCTCTCTTTGATTTATGGACAGTCCTGATAAAAAAGATGGCTTAACTTGTTGCTGAAGTAACTGTTAGTTGACGCTAACTGTACCGGGCTCAGGAGCCGGCGGTCGACCACAGCCTCAGAGACAAACTAAGCCCAGTTTGACGACAAGGAATCCAGTGGTTTACCAAGTTTCCTGATGGGTAGATAACGTGACTTGTTGTAGCTGCTGTTAGACAGTTACAGCTAGCTCTGTTAGCAATGCAGAGGTCCCATTAGCCAACTCAGCCCGTTTGCCAGGAGCCAAATGGCAAGAAAACCACCTTGGTAATTCCCTGTGGTCAAACTGCTATGTTTGATCCCACTCAGGTCATATTTGGAAAGTCCTTTTAACATTTAATCAGCCATGTTCACTTGGAGCTCCCAGTCAAGCAGAGTCAGCTAGTTGGACAGCTAGCTGCGTGACGGGGGGCTTAACGCACTTTCAGCGCTAACTCTGTTGGCTATACTTTAAAAAGTCCCACCCTACCTGACCGTTTGTTCAGGGACTTTACCAACAATTATTCAGGAGAGTCAATTAAAATAAGGGTGACAGAAATGAAGGTAGAGCCCAAATCAAATAAAATTAACATGGAAAGGTAACCATTTACATGTAGCTACAAACAGTAGGCTAATCATTGGTTACAATAATTCAGAGAAAATTCAGTGCTATAAATGAACAAAAGTCAAATTGTTCAGAAAATAAAATTAATTAGTTGAAAATATGTTTTCTAAAATCTTCCTAAGGACCAGGTACTTTTTAAATAGGCCTAAAATGCAAAGCGATGGGTCGGGGGAGAGTGTTTTTATCAGTAAATAGTGAGCTGGGTGCTTGAAATTGGATGATAAAGTAAACAAAGAGTTTATTGACTCTGGAGCTAAAATATTCCTTTATGATGTGAAAAACTGTTTTTAAAAAACAAATTGTCTGATGAGCAAGATGTCACCAAAAATGTTGAGGTTTACAGACTTGGTTAAGGGGAGATTTGAAGCTTTCGTCTTCTTCTATAGTCTTGTTAATGAAATAATTGAAAAAGTAACCACATTTTGAGTGGGTGACTTGTGGAACCTTGGTAAAAGATGCACTAATCACCAAACTAATGGTCTGACCTAAAAGCTGGGCAATGTGACTATAAGAGATATTCGGGTAAAGAAAACAGGAAGAAGAAGAAGAAGAAGACCGAACAGCATACAGAAATCCAGAACAAGACATCCAGTAAATTTTTTTTCAGGCACTGTAAAAGAGACAATAGGTCAGTTGCTGCACATTTAAAACTCTAACTGTTAAATTGCATCAATGGTTTACAGTGAAATTTAAAACTGAATATAAACTCCTTCTCATAGACAAAGCTCTGAATTTCTGGTAGAATACGCTGAGTTTCTGAAAAAGTCGTGAGTTCTGCCTTTCCAGATCACTCAGGTCATCTGGTGCTGGCCTTTCAAAAATATCAAGGGTCATCACCAAAGCTAGAAAAGCAGCTGTTTGTTTTTTTAACGCTCCAATGAGCTGGAACTGAGAAGGAGGGTCTGAAATGGTCTTTCAAATTTCTATTATGACATATGTCTGTTGACCAGAATCAAAAAACACAACTGGTTATTTCTGGTCCGTCATGTCTCTTGTATGTCATGTTTTTGTCTCTTCACAAATTTAGATTTTCATACCTTCATACTTTATGGCATTCGGATAAAGTATCTCAAAATGTCATACGCAAATAAAATTTATTATAAAGTTAAGCAGGGTATTTTTATTGTAAATTACACACCAACAAAACATACATACTCCATACTGTTTAATAAAAATGAATGGTATTTGAGTCCTGTGAAAATTTTATTGAAAGTGGTCTTTCAGATAATCAAACCACCCCCCTCCCCCCCATATGTGACATCTGTTGCAGGATAACAACGTGTGCTTGTAATGAAAGTGCAGATGGGAGAATGTTATCTTTAAGGAATCTTCTTGAATGCCAGAGGACCCAAAAGTTTGTTCGACGGTGGTTAGCGCTTTGGTTGGTAGTATATTTTATGAGCATTTATTTTATTTTATAGAAAATCTCTCAAAATCCCAACAGAAATCAATAAATCAAATGCTGTGCAAAAAGAAAGAAAGAAAACCCAGCATCTGTGACTGCCGCAGCCAGTAAAAAAAAGCCCATCTCACTCGCTCTCTCTTCCTTCCTATTCTCGTCCCTCAGTTGCTGTACTTAACAGGAAGACAGATGTTGTTGGAGATGTAAGTGATGTGTAATCATATTGCGCATCTCAAGCTGAATGAAAGGATTGGACAGCTTATACCTGCCTCTGCCTACGTACCTATATACTCTGTGCTTTGATAAGCATGGTGAGCATGGCCATTCTTCCATACGGTGGATATATTGCTAAAGCTAGCGAGCTAATTGAACAAGAAAAGCAGAGAAAGTGCAGCCAAAACTTCCCGATACTAACATGCAAGCTTGACAGCTGTGAATACTAACAATAGCAAAGTTTGTTGTTTACGTTCATCAAGATAATGTTTTCATACATGTGAATAAGACATGAGGTAGTTGGATACTGTTAACGATGAAGACGAGACGAGTAAGGAGTCGCTGCAGCAGCAACAGACTCTCAATAAGTGGAGAACTTATTTATTTAGATTAACAAAGCAAAGAGAACTTGTGCTGACCAGCGAGTGTCATCAGGCAGTCAGTGCAGTCAGGCAGTGTGCCTTCATGTCTTTCAGAGGAGTGGCTTTGGAGGGAGGCCTGAAAGAAGGGGGTGGGATATACATTTTTCAGGTTGGGTACTTTCAAAATCAAGCTTGCTCTTGCTGGTTTCTGCATGTTACCAATTCCATTTGAATTCTCAAGTGCCAGGTTGTTAGTGTGCATTTTAGTAGGTACATCGTCTATAGGAATTGAGCCTGCTGTTAAACATCAGTACATGTGACAGTGCCTGATGGGTAAATTTGGCCAGCTTCAGGGTAGCCAATTAAATTGAGTTTTACAAAGAGCTTGTGAAAGGAATTTGCTGCAAAAGTAATTTTATATAACACTTTTATACTGTTGTGGAAACTTGTCAAAATTAAGTCACTGACATGAATTTAAGGTGACAACAACCAATATCTCCATTCTCCAAACCTACAGGGTCTCACTGTAATATACTAAAATTATTTAGGGGTGAGTAATCTTGTAAGCAGGACTAAACACACACTGCAAAGCAAGAAAAAGCATTCACAAATTCCCATTGTTCCAAGTCTGAAGTTCTATAAAGAAATATAAGGCCACTATGGTAGACAGACAAGTAATAAGAATTTCCTTGTGACACGTGCAGAACTGATTAAAAGTAGGATCTAAATAACGTTGTTTTCAACTTCGGACCTGGAGTCTTTGTTTTGGGATGTGATCAGGCTGAGAGATATTTAGGCTCTAAGTGATTCTCTCTGCGTCTCAAACTTTTTTCAATCTATTTTCCTGACATGTCATTTTCCATAGGGCAAGGAAGAGAAGAAATGTTAAACTGCTGAGGGAACCATATGATTGTGCATCACATACAACAGATCATCCATCTGCTTATGAAAAGGAGGGCAAGTGAGGGGCTGGAAAAACAACAAAAAGAGAGGTACAGTGAGCAAAAACCAATTTCCTTTTTGAGCTTTCTTTCTATTTCTTTAATTTGCTGAGCACCGATTGGTTTTAAAGTTACTGTATATGTGTAGTAATGTCAAGACATTTATTTTTTGGCTGATATTACTTTCTAGGTTTCTGTAAAATAGGATTGCATTGATTGCAAATGCACAATCCATTAATTTGTAAATTAAATGCTATAGTGAAAGATTAAAGACAGTAAGAAAGTTATGGGATTTAGATTTTTCTATTAGTACTGTTAGCAGGCCTACTGAAGTTCTCCACAAATTATGTGAAGCACTACAATCTCTTAACATGTCAGAGCAGATGTACAATTTCATCGTTTTTTGGTAACCCAGTTAATATGTAGATATACGCACACATGGAAGTAGGCCTACATTTTAGTGTGAATGTCTCATTGAGAGACCCTTTCAGAGACCCTTTGATGGTTTCTTATGTAGATTAAACTTGAAAATCCAACATAAATGGGCCCAGACAGAGCAGAGGGAATAAGAGATGAGTGAAGAACACATATAGGAAACTTACATACAGTAAAGCAGACTTCAAAGGGACAATGTCTTATCTCTTTTTTTTACCACTTTGATGTTGCATAATTGCTGCACTACAAAGACCAAGGGGACAAGAACATAGAAGGGAAAAAATGTCATAGAAGAATAACAATGGTATTGTAGTGTATCTAAGAGTTCTGTAGTGCATGATTACTGGTGCCGTTGTGCTGAGATACAGACTGTAAGAGAACATGTGAGGTAACCATGTATAGAGTGTCATGGAAAATTAATATGAGGGACATTCAGAATAAAAACAACAACAAAACTTGTACGTAGCTAACCAGCTAACCCCAAACCAAAAAAAAAGCAATTTTAAACATATAGTTTGATATTGTGAGAAATATGAGAAATAATACTCTCTTGCCAAGAGTTAGATGAAAAGATTGAGACACTTTTATATCTGTCTGCTAAATGGAAGGAAGCTATAGCCAGCAGCTGGTTAGCTTTGCTTAGCACAATGACTAAAAGAGAGGGAAACAGCTAACCTGGCTCTGTCCAGTCAAACCATATAAGCTTACTATTTCACATGTCATATCTCTTTGTTTTAATCCGCACAAAAGCTCAAGTATAAAAATGACACATTATGTCATGGACACTAAATTAAGAATCCAAAATGACAAAGATGTGAAATGCCCTACTCTGCCTCTGATTGGCTAGTACTTGTTGTCTGCATTGGTTGATTGGGTTAGGTTAAGGCATGAGGAGTGATGATTGCTTAGGGTTAGTGTAATAATATCAAGGTAAGGTAATCAGAGGGAAACTAGGCTGGGCCGTTAATTTTCATCATGCAACAAGCAAATTGAGTGGGGATAATGGAGGTTTCCATCCCGCTTGTTAAATAATCAAAATGTGTCCCCCTGGTGAACCCGCCATCCCTCTCCATTCCTGAAGTCGCTATTAGAAAGACCCTGGTTCAAGTCTGGATCCAGATGCCGTCCTTTTCGAACTTAGACCTCTAACTAACAAATTATTGAGAATTGTTAAATTTTGATGGCGTGTTTCTATTTGAACCGGTGCCGCATTTGTAGACTTGTATGCCCAGGAAACACACGCAGACCAATTGGATGCATTGTTAAATCTCACATGATGCTACTGCATTCCCGACTTGACTCAGTGAATAAGATAGATACACACACGGAGACGAGAGGCAACAGTTGGAGAAATAAATGAGAAAGAGAAAACTAAATATAGCGCGCTCTGAAAAGAGAAAAATAGACCTGGACATGTTCACTCTTCCCACAGGCAGTTCAAAACCAGCATGTCTCATATCTGAGGCTGTGATGATTATTAAAAGCGGCAAAGTGAAGTCCCTCTACTAGACAAACCACAGAGAATCTCTTGAACAAACTGAAACCTCATCCAAACAGTGCACAATAAATAAAATATTGTATATGTCACTAAACTAGACCTCTTTGAAATACATTTATTTTCTCTGAATTCAGTCCTTCTGTCACTTTTGTCTCAGATCAATATTCTCTAACAAATCACCCACTGGCCTCTGTCCTGGACAGAGTAAGGTTGCCAGTAAGGTTGTTACTGTGCCAGCAAAGAAATCAAACGAGATCTAACATGTTGTTTAGTTAACTTTCCAGGTGCTCGTAGGACTTTATTGTTACCTTCCCAACTATAGCCTTGCGTAGCTCCATCTCCATGCTTTGTTTTAGCACTGTCTGCGCTTGAGAAACGCCTGACTGAACGTCAGTCTACAATGGGAAAAAAAACGGCCATAGGCTTGTTTGTATTTCCTTAAACCAATCAGAATTATCTTGGCCGGATGCAGCAACAGTGGCTTTGCAATGTTGGGAGACAACAATTGCACCTGGGGGGGGTGGGAGCTAGCATTAAATGGCTAAACCCCCACCAAAGATAATGTCACATAAAACAGTAAAAGACATACATTATGTCGACTATGTGATACGAGCAGGCCTGTCATATTGCACGATCCAAATCTTCATCAAAACAACCAGTCGGTTACGCGGTTGCGCGATGCAACCTGATCTATAAATAGGTCAGAATTTTAAAACTACTGTCTGACCCCAGCTTTAGTTATTAGTCATTGGCATTTAAGCTAATTTATTTTAAAGACAGATTTGTACCGAATAATTCAAACAAATTTGCAACAAAGCATCAGGGTTTGTACCTCTGTTTATGAGTAAGTCACCAAACTAACTCCAGTGGGTGACGGCAGCTTTAATGCTGCGTGCGCTGGTGCAGGTAGTCGAAACAGCGAAGAGACGGACACTTTCTTGTTGGATCTTGTTTTCTGCCCTTGCAGCAAAAAACATACTCAAGGTCATACTTCTTGCATAGGCATAGTTATAGAGAGCAGAAATCCATGCTAGCGGTTCACAGTGTTCACACTGACGTATGAAAAAAAAGAGCCTCTCAACAGCCGACAGCTGCTCCCTGCAGTGAATCTGCAGCCTGCCTCCTATATATAAATGAGTAGCTTTGTGAGAGAGTGAGTGAATTACTCTCCAGTTTCATCAATTTTAATTAAATAATTTTTCATGGTCATGTCAAGTTTCTCATAACATAGAGGACAGCAGGGAAACGGATAAGAGAAGTCTTGGGTAGAATATCTCTGGAAAATGGTAACATAATTCAATCCTTGTCTTATAATTAGACATGGCAAAAGCTCACAGGTGGGTTTTTTTTCTTGTTAGACAACCTTAACTAGGAGAGACAAGTGCAAGCAATTGTTTGAGTCCTGCAGTTACTGTTTTCCAAGCTCTTCCATTAGATCTGAGAATAGAATCTCAAGTGTTTGTATTCACATCCACTTCTGAAATACTGCAGGCTAATCTGCACCAAACTGGCCCAAAGGAACATGTCTGTGTAATCTAAAGGCTATTGCATATCAATTCCACTACATGGAAAAGGGGAACGAAGTGGAGAGTGGCATTTTCTCACTAAATGTTAAGGTGGATTGCAGGGATTTACTTGGTCGAACTTTGTGTTGTCAGTGAATGTTATGTGGATGTGTTCAGCATGGAAATTTTGTGATTTAGCAGACATGTTTGAGGATTGTATGAATTGTAATCCAGGCAGCATTATGTTTTCTTCAAAACGTATCTGCTGTTTAGTAGTATAAAAATATATATATATATATATAATTTTTAAATTAAATATTGCCAGAGGTGGTTAATTTAGTTATTTAAGTTAATTATTTTGGTGAATTACATCTGTTCTGAGTTGAAGGGGTGGCAGAGCTATGCTGGAAATAGCAAAAAAGCATTGCTCACTTTAGCTCCACATGCATTTTTCTTTATTCTGATGACAGGCTGAACCATCAAAAGAAAAATAAACCAGAGTGTACAACACTTTTTTTTCTATTTCCAAGTCTACTTCCAGTGATCAGCACCTCACTACAGCTCTATTATATGGCATGGAAGAGTGTAGTCAGCCAAAATAAGTGAAAATCCTGTGGCTTTACTATAGATGTGAGAGGCAGTAGCTCTCTGTGCAATTAGTTAATTGGCTAATTGGCTCATTAGCTAATTCCTCATGTAGGCAGGCCTTGCAGTGGACTTTGTGAACCATTAGGACAGCAGATATTATTTTTCACTTTTATAAACCATTAGTAATGTTGCTCCAAAAACATAATTATAAAGTGGTGTAAAAAATAATAAAAACCAACAACTTAAAAGAGGCTGAGGTAAATACTTTATACCCCTGTACCATGCTACACTACAATAATCCACATATAAATCAAAATGAGCTTGTGGGGCACAAATGGGAGTAGGAGAGGAAAACATATTAGTTTGATGCTGGTTTGCTTTTGAAAAGCAAAAAAGTAATGAAACCCATATGCTAATAAGCTTTTGAATGCATAAAATGGATATTAAGTTAGAGTGTAAGTGAATGAAACAGTCTTGGGGCGAGAGCACTAGATTTATGTTTCTTCATTAATCCTGCAAATGACTACTCATTAGTTAGCTTGAAGCCAGAACGAGTCCCACCAATAATTTGAAATATGTTCGGGTGAGGACAAACATCAACATGTTGTATTCCTGAATGCCACTGAGTGATAAAACAAAGAGAGAAACTCATTCAGTAAAAACGAAAGGTGAAGAGGAAAGAAAGAAAACAAAGAGAGAGGAGAACTGGAGTAGTACAACAATCAGCCACAACATTATAACCACCTGCATAATATTGTGTAGGTCCCCCTTTTGCAGCTCTGACCCATCGAGGCATGGACTCCACAAGACCTCTGAAGGTGTGCTGTGGTATCTGGCACCAAGACATTAGCAGCAGATCCTATAAATCCTGTAAATTGCGAGGTGGGGCCTCTGAGGAAGATGAGATCTGGGGAATTTTGACCCCAAGTCAACAACTTGAACTCGTTGTTGTGTTCCGCAAACCATTCCTGAACCATTTTTGCAGTGTGGCCCTTTATCCTGGTGAAAGAGGCCACTGCCCTAATGGAATACTGTTTCCATGAAGGGGTGTACTTGGTCTGCAACAATGTTTAGGTAGGTGGTACGTGTCAAAGTAACATCCACATGAATGGCAGGACCCAAGGTTTCCCAGCAGAACATTGCCCAAAGCATCACACTGCCTCCGCTGGCTTGTCTTCTTCCCATAGTGCATCCTGGTGCCACCTCTTCCCCAGGTAAGTGACGCATATGCACCCCACCGTCCACATGATGTACAAGGAAACCTAATTCATGAGACCAGGCCACCTTCTTCCATTGCTCCGTGGTCTAGTTCTAATGCTCACGTGCCCATTGTAGGCGCTTTCGGCGGTGGACACTCTGACCGGTCTGCGGCAGCCCCATATGCAGCAAGCTGCGATGCACTGTATGTTCTGACACCTTTCTATCAGAACCAGCATCAACTTTTTCAGCAATTTGTGCTACAGTAGCTCTTCTGTCAGATCAGACAACACGGGCTAGCCTTCGCCCCCCACGCGCATCAGTGAGCCTTGGTCACACATGACCCTGTTGCCAGTTCACTGGTTGTCCTTCCGTAAACCACTTTTGGTAGGTACTAATCACTGCAGACCAGAAACACCCAACAAGACCTAAAGTTTTGGAGATGACCCAGTTGTCTAGCCATCACAATTTGGCCCTTGTCAAAGTCGCTCAGAATACGCTTGGCCATTTTTCCTGCTTCCAACACATCAACTTCTAGGACAAAATGTTCACTTGCTGCCTAATACATCCCACCCACTGACAGGTGACATTGTAACGAGATAATCAATGTCATTCACTTACTTGTCAGTGGTTATAATGTTATGGCTGATCGGTGTACTTTGCTTCAGAAACAAATCTTAAAAAATCCCTCACTGCTACCCTGTCTAATAAAAATTATGTTTATATACTACTAATTTGCAACACCAAATCTAATTATACAATGTAATATCACACTGATTATTTCAGAAAGAATGTTTTTTACTTTGTTGTCAGTTAACCTTAGTTCAACTTAGTTTAACTGACAACATATTTTAATTAAACTCAAGTATGATTAACATTTTTATAGTTATAACCTTCTGGAAGCACTGCAACTTATCTGCAAAAGAGCAAAAGCAAACATATTTTGTGAAACATACTTTAATGTTTTTAATAATCAATATATCAGTTAAGCTGCAAAATATTTATATTTAATCTATCTGTGAAACATTCACTGACAAAATATTTCATTTCTATTCCTATAGTATTTGCATGTAGCAACTACGGAATTATGGCAGTTTTATGGTTATATTAAGGCACTCCAAAGTATTGTACTTGTTATGCAATTTTGGTGAAATACTGAAATAGTGGAATGATGGATAATAATGGACGAACAATACAGGACTTGTTTATGTTATCAATATTCAGCCAGTGGTTTTCCTTAACCTTAGCAAAACTGTATTTAGTCTGACACTAATAAAGCATCCCTCACTGGAGGGATTACTCATCTCATCTGGCCTGGGAACACCTTGGGATCCTCCAGGAGGAGCTGGGAAACATTGCTGGGGGAGAGACATCTGGAATACCCTGATCAGTGTGCATGGATGGATGGATGGATGGATGGATAGAGCACATGAATTGTGGTCTGAGGTATAAAGGTCCTGTGCTTTTTATGTCCACCCACCCACAGTGCAATAAAAGAATGTAACATAGTACAGCCATTACATTTCCACAGAAACATATTTAGAATGCATACTTAGTATATAAAAGTAATTATTTTTTTTCCAAACTTTCTACAGGATTTAGTAGGAACTATATATACACTGTATATTATATTATATATATTTTGAGTACTTCCTGGCTGTATATAACAATAATTCATAATGTTATAATTAATTAATTATACGTGAGGGACTCGCCCAGTCGTTACCAAACCTTTTGGATTCAAGGCCTCGATTAACCAATTGAAAATAATTAATATATTTATAATAATAATGTTTTTGCTAAACAAACTTGCCCATTATGGAACAATGTGCTTTACTATAACTAGCAATAGTAGTATTAAATGTTACAACATTACAGCCTACAGTAGATCAATTAATTAAATGTTTTTGTTTTTTTACTTTTCAAGACTGTAGTTCCCTATTTTTTAGGGGACACAGTTTTTTAGCGAACAAAGATGCTTTACGAGCCATTGCAAGACTGAAAGGGAGATTGAAGGTACTGGAAGGTCTGAATAATAATAATAAAATTAATAATTACACCACAAGTGTTACACAAGTGTTTCAGCAGGAGCCTTTGGGTGAAAAAAAACAGAGATTCATTTTTTTCCAGGAAACAGGAGGTTATGTGACTGTAGCCACAGTAGCAATCACCGGTCACCACTAACTCTCAAAAGAAAGCAGCCAACTCTTGTATTATTAGTATATAATACTATTGTATTATAGTGTGGCTTGATGAATGGCCCTTACTGAATTGCTTCACAGACATTCATTATAGAGCAGGCTTCTCGGGACAGACAGATCTATTGACACCTTTTGAAGATTGATTTAGAACAGTCCCATTAGAGGTTCCATGATACAGACATACACTGCAGCTTAACACTGCTTCATTTCTGAAACAAAATCTTGTAGAGATAATCCATCACAATCCTCACATCAATTCACAAACACAGACACAACCACACACAATGCGTTGTCTTCAGGGAAAAAAGAAGGTGGACAATCGATGCTGCTTACAACACCAGGTCTAACACAGATTGTCTTTAAGTGAGGTACAGCAGCCTTACAATTGGTCATTAATGTTGCAACCTTGTGAAAGCACAACCTCGGGCATGAGCTTTAAATAGAACACCTGTGGCGTGGTGATTTCAGCAGAAAGGATTAACTCAAACAATGGACTGGTGAATTTTTCAATACAGATGATGAGAAATCGTAGAAAGATGTAGCTTTTGATTGCTTCTCTATCACCTCAAAGACCTGTGTGACCTGCACAGGAAATCTGTCATTAAGGTGAAACACTAGAAAATACTTGAGAAAGCTCTTTATATGTCATTTTTGTACATAATTACCACTTTATGTCCTTTCTTCAGTCCATCCCTTAGTTTCATTTTAGTGACCTTTGCCCCTTTCATTCCATCAACAAAACAATCCTCTCTTCCGCCAATCCCTTAAGTGCTGCTTTGAAGTTGCAACTGTCTCTGTTTGATACACACCATAGAAAGTTCTAGTCATGAAGGTGTCACTAACAGGTTACTAAAGGGACATACGTGGTTAGACATGGGGATATCTGGTACGAGCCAGTGGCAAACACCACAGGCTGAACTACTTATAGAGAAGAAAACATTTCTCTATAAGCAATAATGTCTTCTTCAAAAGCCATTCTATGAAATAATCTGCTGCCAACCAACTACAATAGAGATAAATGGAATTCTTTGACGGCAGCTAGCAGCATGGGTTGAGGGGTGACAATTTCTGTCGGCCTGTCAATCACTTTGATCAAAACTAAAATATCTCAAACACTGTTGGATGGATTTCCATGAGATTTAATTGAAAAAAAAACATTCATGGTCCCCAGAGGATGACTCCTTGTAACTTTGGAGCCCCTGGGTCCCAGATTTTTTAAATTTACTTTAATGAGCTCATGAATTAAATAGTGGAAATTTAGTGGATTTTTTCTTTCTCTGCTAATCACTTTCCTTTGTGGACTGAATTGACACAATAATGGCAATCAGCAGCACACTTAATGAGCAGAGTAGTATGCATACTGATATACATGTATTTGACTATACTGAATTTGACCTCTTTTCCAGTGTGAACACCTTACATATTCAAAAGAATTATTCATTTAGTATGTTGATGTCTGCTGTCTAGAATACAGTAAAAACATCAGCTTTTCATCCAGCTAGTTATGTGATGCTTGACAGTGTTCCCTGTTCTGCCCTTTCTGTAACATTTTTCTGATCAAAACCTGCAAACCCAAAACTTTCAACCTGCCTGACACTCATCCCCAAGAACAAGACACTGTACAATGTAAACCAGTGATAAGGACAGGATGGCGGTTCCTTCATCTTCAATATGATTGTCAAATGTGACAATTGACCATTATATGACCATCAATGCTGATTTTTCGGAAGGTGAAAGTATCTTGTATTTGTCAAACATCTAAATCAAACTTAGAATCAAAAGGCCACTGCTGCACCATGTGCATGTGATGTACGCAAGAAAAATAAGTCCATCATCCATGCAAAGTTTCCTAATTTCTCAAGAAACAAGCAGTTAAAGAACAAAGAAATCATGACTCCTGAATGCCTCTCTTGCCTTTGTAAAAAACCGAAGGACCACCCAGGCGTATGCTGGTCCTACACTTGCCTTTCTACCGATATAAACCTTGGTGCCCACAGTGGCCACAAAACAACATACTAGGTACCCAAAAACTGAATATGCTAAATGAGAGATTAATAAACTAAACAAATTACTAGCAAAAGAATAATGCATTAATTTTTCACTTGTTGTGATTCAAGCATGTGTATGACCACATAAACCACACATGTATAAACTTAACCAAAGTAACCTAGACCTTGTGCATCAGGATAAGGCCCTTTGTCCATCACCCAGAGACACATCGGCTGCAGAAGCCAAAGGGTACATCGGTGATGCGAGGGGCGCATGACAAAATATTGGTACCTGACAACCAGTGATGAGAGCGTGTTGTTTATTTTACTGTATCACCATAGACCTTTTTCACGGCAGCCATATTGACAAGAAGTCGCAAGTAAACACAGGTGTAATTAATACATTTTATTTAGGTTCTGTTCCATTTAGTGTGGCAGAGCCTATCCAGTGAGCCAACATGCACAAGAGCGGCACATTGACTCTATTTGACCTGAATGGAACAGAACCTTAATTAGTATAATTGGGAACACCTGTGTTTGCCCTACTATTTCTTGCCAAAATGGCTGCTGTGAAAATTTTGTGATCTAATAGTCTGCTTCAAGATGTGTTTTCTCATTCTTGGTCATCCTTTGTGGTCGCAGTAAACACATTCTTATTGTAAAAGCATGTCTTGAATGAGTTCCTGACTCCTGAGACATAAAGGCTTTGGTGTCAGACACGTCTACCAAAATGCAGCCAAACTCGTAATCCCTTGAGACACTGTTGGTTCTCAGAGCTTGTGCCTGTCCGGACTCATGGACAAACAGTTGATTGAGGACAAGTGACAACCAAAAAGGTTGTGTTCTGTGGAATTAAGGTCTTTCTCCCTGAAATGTTCACAGTGCAGTGTAAAGCAAGGAGTTATTTTTATTCACTGCAACATGTTGTCGCTGATTTTAAGTGTAATACTCATAAGTGATCTTGAGCTTTCGCTACCTGACAAAACTGAAAGTTTTGCAACACAACTGCAATAATTGTTAAAGTTAATCAAGATTATTTTTTTCTTTTCAATCAATCTTTTCAGTTATTTTTCTTTGGGAATTGAATGTTATATTCCTATTTCTCATTTATTTATTTCAAGAGTTTGATTCATTTAAAGGTAAAATTGTAAAGAACTGTGTTTTATCCGTACCAAGGATGTTATGTTTTCAGCAAGTCATTCATCAGCCAGCCATCAACCATTAGACAATAAATGTTTTCAGCAGCATCAATTAAATTAACAAAGAAAAAAGGATTAAATCCAAATGAACAATCACAGCAAGCTGGACAATTGTCTTGACATGGCAGAAAATTGGAAAATTGTAAAGCTCTCAAATCTTTTTTTCTCTTAAAAAGGCAAATAAGTGTTTCCTCAAATCATTATTTTCCTATTCCATTTAGGATATTACACAGAGATTAGTTATAATTACCTGTAGCCACAGGCTGCTCAGTCTTACACAATTACAAATTATTGCTGTTTCTCTGACTTGTAGCATTCAAAGATCATCATGTTCACAGTTACTAATTGAGCGGCCCCGGGACCTGTATGAATGCTTGTTGCACTCTTTCCCCTCAAACATGCTTACCTTCCTTTTAGCCCTGAGCTGTCCATGATAGTTGTCAGACGAGTCTCCTGGAATTTCCCCTCCCCACAGAGTCACCCCCACAATGGTGTAAGTGATGCCCATCACCACTAAAGGCAGCACGTAGACCAGAACTGTCACTATGATATGATACCTAGGAAGAAATGGAGGAAAGGCTGAAGATTAGATTAGATTTATAAAATATTTATATCCATAGACAGGATGTAGATTCTATCTTCTTCTATCAATCCAGATTGAGTTTCATGTACTTGTTGCAGATGAATGCAGGTTTCATCATAAATTTAACTGCTACATTGTAACTAAATGGGACTCCTAAGAAAAACAACCAAACCATAACCATAGCCCCATCACGTCATAAAACTGATTTAGTGATTTCTAACAGTTTTGGTAATAACGATGTTCTGCTGCTAGAGGCATCGGATCAGAAAATGCTTCCATGTGTCATCCTGGAGGCCATTGACCGACGACACAATTTGATGTATTTTCATGCTAATTTAATTGCCTCTTTATCCACTTGGACCACTACAACTTAACTGAGTCCACAGTAACCAAACCATTGCTTTAGAGCGTTAAACTTCACCTGGTGCAGTAATATTAGAGAAAACTACATTACCTGAAACAACAGAATGTTCAATGAATTAAAGCAATGGACAATAAGTTTAGAAAATCTGCATATTCACTTTCTTGCAGAGAATTAGATGAGAAGATCGAAGATAGACAGATCGATAGATAGAAGAAATTCCTTTTGCTCTTCTAACATTAGTTTCTACTATTGACCTATATAAAGATGGACGACGCATCTCCATTTCCTCCAACTGCACAAAAATAAAGCCAAAAAATCCCGAATACGAGCGCTGCCATCTTTCGGCGGTGACGCCATTTGGAGCCAGAGTCTACGCAGTCTACAAGCGGTGGGGCCATAGTATCATGTTTACTGTCAATGGTTTCTACCATTGTCCAACCATTCAGCGATGAAAACATTTAGCAAGGAGTGACATAGCCTAATGTTGTTACTGTAAATAAACTACATTTGAACTTGAGCAAAACGTCTGCAACAGTTAGCTGAACAGGACAGAACTGAGCTCCACTGTCTGGTCTCAAAGTTGCAGTTACAGTTTTCGTAAAAGCAAATTCTCACATGAAGGGGTCGTCGGCCATGCGGGGCCAGGCCACGTAGCAGAGGGTCCTGCGGTGCAGAGTTCGGGTGGTGGAGAAATAGCAGAGAGGGAAGGCAAGAACCACGGCCAGACTCCAGATACAGACGATGACTCCTGTGGTGGCCTTCGCTGACAGACGAGGCTTCAGGGGATGGATGATGGCCATGTACCTGCAGGTCAGAGGTCAGGTAGGTAAAAATACATTTTAGAGTTTAGAGCACCAACAACATATTCAATTATGTATTGATTTTTATATTTAATTTTTATTTTACCAGGAAGTCTCATGATATACATTGTAGATTTTACAAGTGATCCGTACCTATATGTTTTAGGCATTTGACCCATTCAAATTAAGTTGCATCTACTTGTATATATTATGGCATTGAAAAAAAGGAAAAATTATAGAAAGATCTGACCTGAAAATCAACGGATGATTCAGATTTTGGAATTTTTCTACTTTCATATAATTTTCTGCAAGACACCCTGTAAAAGTCCAATTATGTTGTGGTGTTTGACTTTAATAATAATAATTTTAAAAAAGAAGAAGCATTCAGACACAGAATTGACAAGAGACTATCAGCTGAACATGAACCCAACTCAGGATGCTACATGATTTTCAATTGGTGACGCAGACTGAGAGACACTAATTCAATCTTCATACGATGGCAAAGAATGAGTCTTGTCCTATCACCTCAGTGACTGGAACTCTCTGAGGGACAACAACAAAGATGCCCCATCTATTCGCCAGTAATTGCTTGGCATTTATTCCGAGTATCTCACCGGGCCTTCCAGGTGTCAGTGTGTTAATAGCTTGTTAGATGTCCAATCAAGTATGTGCCACTGCAGTCTATAGTTATCTGGAATCCGACAAGCTCGCAAAACGGTGGCTGATCTAATAGACTTCTAACCACTGAACAATAATCACAATGCAACTCCAGGAACTCTTGAATAAGATAAATCGGATCACACATCAAAGCGCATTCACAGAGGTGTCAGCATCAATGGGGCATGATCACAGAGACATTTACAGCAACAAATTAAAACATAATTTTAGGCTTTTATGTTCAACCTGGGAGTCGCAGGGCTGAAGCTGCACAAAGATTTCAGACAGCATATTGTTTTGGAAGCATGTCACCGTGGTATGACAACGCCAACTAAAACACTCACTTTATCACCGCCTAGTATTTAACCAGCAGGGCTTACCTTGGATGAGACTTCCAGCGCAAGTAACCAAACATCATGCGCACAGTCAAGTGATGATTAAAAGGCCCTCAAAGGGGTGTGTTTAATGTTTCAGCCCCACTCACTTCACAGCATCATACAGTAAAAACACATCACTTCACCCAAATTATACTTACAATAACATTAATGGTGTCTAACCATGCGGATAGTTACGGTTTTATTTGTGGGGATTTTTTTGAATATCCGCTTCAGACATTTCTGCTATCACAATTCAATGAAAGTGAATGGATTCTGTCAAATTTCAACAAACATGTCTCTTTTCAGGAAGAATGTACCCATTGTGGATACACCACAGGCATCAGCAGTTTTCATAGAGACTATTTCCTCTCCTGAGAGCAGTTCCAACGAAGAGTCTGAATACAGCCACAGTAACGAACAATGTTTCTGGAAAAAGACGAAGAGAAGCAATTTTTCTGTGCGGTTAGCCTCACAGAAATAGGGTGGAAGCAGAAATCTCAGAGATTGATATCACACAGAGTTTATAAGTGAACTGACCCTTTATGGAAAACAGCACTCATTATTCTCAGAGATGTATGCCTTTTGTCTCCTCCTACACTTCTCCCTGCACATAGCATTACGTTTTACATCACTACAGGTGAAGTCATATGATGACGCATTCTACACGTCCAGCTTCAACATGAGAAAATAGAGTGTGAGAAATGGAAAAAGCCACCAGCCGTGCTATCATAAAAAGCTTTAAGGCTTTGCCAGTTACCTTTTACACAGCAACCTGCATTTGCTTTGCTGCAGTGCCTAAGGAAACATGCTTGGCAGCACGGACAGTAAGCAGGAAGGACAAATTCACAGATGATCACGAACTGTGGCCTCATGCCATTTCAAGACATCAGAGCGGAGACAGCACTATACTGAGGTTACGGAAAGCCTGACCGGAGGTTACAGCTACATCATGTGGGTCATGCCAATGTTCTCTTTCTCAGTGCGCAGTTGACAGAATTGAACGGACACCACGGACCAAAAATACGAATGCCGGCAAGTTGCAGTATAGGAGCCAAAATGAGCACGGCCTCAGGAAATGAATTGTTCCCTTTGTGTGTCAAGGAGAAGTACTGGAGGAGGAAAACACCTCATACAATATCACAACGCACTGTGACACTTGTACACCAGCTGTAGACACACAGTGTGCCTGCATGTAGCTCCTGCGTGCGTTTTGTTTTCATTATGCGCGGCCTGTGGCTGCTTCCTTCATCAGTCTAATCCCTTTATTCAAACATTATGACGTATGATGGTCCACTGATCAGTATCAAACCCCCGCTTCATGACTGCATCACCACATTACTGGAAGCCATGGGCACAGGAAGAAAGAAAGAAAGAAAGAAAGAAAGAAAGAAAGAAAATTGAGTGGATGTGACAGAAAACAAGAGTCAGAGAGCGTAAATGCAGGAAAAGGACAATCTTTTAAGGGTGTTGGCAGAGAAAGAGTCATTCACTGCAGTGCAGACTCTTTGCAAATAAACAGCTTCAGGCTGAACCGCTGGCAGTGAAACATCAAAAAAGACATTTGTGGAATAGGCCCATGTGGGTGAGATAGCAGTCACCCTGCTGGGCAACGGCCTCATAGTATAATGATGCAAATCACAACAATTAATTACACACTCCTCCACTGGGAACTGAAATAAATGTATAGTTAAATCAGCAGGAAGCATAAACTCAGATGAAATGATGTGGTTACCAAGAACACGCAAGATGCCATCAGTGGAATTGAAATCAAACTAATGGGATTCCATACAAGTGTGCTCTTATGAGCATGAGGGCACAAACGGAGTGCAGTTCGTCTTAAAGCAACAGAAAACATTAATTACTTTTCTTTTTAAGCACAAGATTCAATTTTCCTCCACTGCTGGTGGAGGGCAGCACAGCAAAGTGGAATAATCAGACACGTAATGTCTGAAAGACATGACATCAAAGTGTTCGGTTTTATGCTGTTTACCTTAAAAATATATTAATGTTATGTCCTTGGGGTCCCAATGGCCTATTTTATTGCTTTATTTGATTATGGTGTGTTTAAGGTATAGTCTGCATTAAAAATGGAATATTCTCAATGGCGCTGTTGATTTTCCCTCCTTTTCTTCAACAATCCAAACAAACACAATGCATTTACTACCACATGGAACTGATTAGAAACGGAGTGATTATCAAAATCAATCATTATGGTTAAATATTGTTCTTGCAGCATTTCGTAAGCCCACCTGTCCACAGCTATGGCAGTCATGGAGTAGATGCTCGCGAACACGGATGTGACCGGGAAGAAGTTGTGGAATTTGCAGTACGCTTCCCCGAAGTACCACTCCCCGTGCGCAGCGTAGATAAAGTTTATCAAAGTGTTAAACGCGGCCATTGACGCGTCCGAAAACGCCAAGTTCAGGAGAAAGTAGTTCGTCACCGTCCTCATGCGCTTGTGGGCAAGGATGATCCAGATCACGATGAGGTTTCCAAACACCGCCACCGCCAGCACGAAGCTGTAGGCTACGGACCAGAGAGCGACGCGCCACGGCGGCTGCACAAACGGGTTGGTGTAGTTCGTCGTTATGTTGGATCCGTTGTGTGGAGGTGCCATCCTCTTCTCCTTTCCCCCGAATAGAGTGGATGCTTTGGTTTCAAAAGTCTGATTTACCTACTGAGGTGCCACGCTGGTTGGACAGGATTTGCGTATCATAACGCTCAACCTACACACACACCGCCTTCACTAAAAGATACACATCTTCTTTCCCAGATCCTAACTGTGTTGTCTCCGAGCGCTCCGCACTGTTTGGCACAGAAAAACACTAATGAAAACGCGGAGAAACTGAACATGTAACAAGTATCTTCCAGTGCCTGTTGAATGTGGGTGTGAGCACAGAGCCTCTCCTCCAGCAGCAGCAGCAGGCAGGGCGCCGTGCGCACTCAGTGACGCGCAAGTGGCACAAATGGTGAAAGAGATTGATTGATACTTGTGGCTGCTGTTTTAAACTTCATGAATAACGGATGGGGCCCGCCGCCTCTCTCTCTGCGGTATATAATCAGTCAACGCACATTGCGTTCCTTTATCTTCTGTGACCCTTCCGATGATCTTGTGTCAGCAGCATTTTCGAAGGAGCCACAAACAGGATATTGAAATGTTGCAGACAGTGTGTGTACAACGACACACATGTTTTCAGGCCTTAGCTGTGGTGCGAGACCACTTCATACACTTCAGTGCCATCTTTTCCCTCAAAGCTTTCCACCACTGTCAAAATCTGAAGGTGTCTCAATGCTTCTTTTATTGCAGCCTGAAATCATCCTCAGAGTGCAGAAGAAAGATCAGGAATGTGCAGTGCTGTGACGGCTGGCTGCATCACCATGTTGCTAGAAACGCTGCGACTCTCCCCTTTTCTGTCACGTCAACATTCACAACTAACAGGCTGAAGGCCCCTCTAGCCATCCAACTGTTCACATCAGATAAACCTCCTTCATCTGCTTCTGTAGCCGTTGGTGCTATAGTAACCTCTACACGGGTACATTTACATGTCTTCCATGGCGGATCAAATCCAATCAATCCACTGACTCTTTCCAACAGACAACTATGTTTCTCACTATGTATGCAGTGGCAGGATTCCCTCATTGAATTCCGTCAAACACATTCCCAGCTATAATATGATTTTAACGGCTCCAGTTCAAGTGGATTTTCCGCACTTACATTTTAACTGTGGGAAAGTTTTATATCAGCACTCAAAGGAGTTGGAATGCAGAATCAGCAGAATATGTGGTGTTCTTTTAAATGCGATGAATGAGGAGATTGCAGTCTATTGTCGGTATCACATGCGATGCATTATACTGCAGCACGACACAGCTTGTTCAATTTCACACTTCCTGAAATTTATCTTGTAGCATTTACAGAGAGAAAGATATATAAAAAGCCACAGAAGGTAACCAAAATAATTAAGTCTGCAGACTATGAATATTATATACCACACATCGCATTCTTATCTTAAACATTCTAGTCATATTCACACTGTTTATATGATGCTTTCTAAATGTGAGTAATAAGGAGGATTGTGTGGTTGACATGCAATCCTGCATGTTAACGCTGATTGAAATTCATCTGAGAGGCAATGTTGGAGTTTTCTCCCTAAGGCTATACTGCCAAAAGTATCATGATGGAGACTCAAGCTGTGTGTGTAGTCTGAAAATAGACGATACAATCAGTGATTTACCTCATATGACCTGATCGATATTCAATTGTGGCCTTTTTTTCCCCCCTGTGTGAACTGTAAGAAAACAATAATTTAAAGACCTCAATGTTTAATTAGAGCTCATTAGGATATACGTACGGTAGAAGCAGTCACATGTCGTGTATTCCAATACTGAAAGGGGGTCTGTGTCATGGTTTCATGTTTAGTTGGTCTTTTCCTTGTATTGAGTTTAGGTTATTTCTGTTATTTATTGTCTCATGCTTTGAGTTTCTTGTTTCCTGTTGTATTTTGTAGTCCATTCCTTGTGTATCTTGCCCTGATTGGTTTCACCTGTCTTGTTAGTTTTCCCTCCACTGTGATTGTCTGCCCCGCTCTGATTAGTTTCACCTGCGTCTTGTTAGTCTTCCTTGTGTATTTAAGTCCGTGCCCTCCCTTTTTGTCTCTGTCGGTTCATTGAGTGAGTAAGTAACTTGTATATGTAAGTTACCCTGCATGTTACCTTGTCTGCCTTTAGTGTTTTTTTGGATTGCTGCTTATTTTTCTTGGTCTGTGCATGTTTTGACCCTCACCTGCCTATGCTTGTGAGTCACCTTTAGTTAAATAAATCAGTTGCGTTAACCTGCTTTGCCTACCGTCTCTGCGTTTGGGTCCATAACCCCTCTCCCTAGTGTTTCCGGCCCAGAACGTAACAGTCAGATAAAAATAAAAAGTTCAATCCTGAGAAATACTGTGAAGTGGATAGGAAGTTTCATAATACTGAGCAAAAACGAGGGAAGAAATATATTTTTGTGTTTCTGCTGAGTTTCAAGTCGAGATCTGCTGGATTTTGAAAAGCTGTCTCAAAGGTTTACATTGAATATTACATATAAGATTCACCATGATGACAATCTCACTCAGTAATTTAAGAAATTTAATGCTTAGAACAAAGGAAGAAATCAAAACATCGTCGAGCATTTTTAGCCTTTCTGGACAGAGACAGATGCACAACAAAGGTCCAGCACTAAAATTAACCAGGGATGTTATGGTTATATATGCATCCTAATACACAAGGCTAGGAGAATTGAGTAATTTGAAAGGGAGAACAGATCATAATGATTAAATCTTGAGGGCTTAAATTAAAGGTTCAATCTTCAAACACATGACACAACACCTTTGTTGCCCCATTAGGCTCATTATGAACATGTTGTCAAAGCAGACACAACAATGACCAAGACAAAACATCCAAGAAGCCTAATTTAAAACAGGTTTTCAGTCCAGTCTTGACCCACATCTGATCTGTCTGCTCAATGAGGAGCTGTGGGCTCATTGTCTGTGGCTTTGCTATGTGAGTATTGCATAGGAGAGTCATGAAATTTCACTTTTGCACATCTCTCATTGCATATTTCTTGTGAAAATATCAAGGCAGCAGTTGCATACGTAGCTTCAGCTGCAGCGTTGTCTCTTTTCACCACTGCCTCCGCAGTTTGTCAGGTCTATTTGCTTTGATCAAATCAAAATCTAGCCACGGATAGTCTATTAAGTATAGTAAATTAGTTTTTTTGTTGTGCTGTGCAATGCTGCATGACAATGCTGATTGGAATCAATATGAGGCAGTTACTATTTTTAAGTTTTGTCCCCAGGGATAATGAGACTGAGGCTGCTGTTAACACTTTACTTTGTCAGAAAAAAACACATACAACTTCCATATGTCTGTTGAACATGTGTTCTGATATCACGATAGGTACAGCTCCTAACTGTGGTTAACCCTTTATACAACAGCTCCAACTAAATAAAATAAATATTTCACTGTTTCCCTTAATAATAATGCTTATAATTTTGTTTTTGATTCCATAGGCCTACATTTCTTTTCAACCATGACTACCTTATCTGACCTGAAGCCACTTAATTTCTTTTCTTTTCTTTTCTTTTCTTTGCAACACATGTAACACTTACAATATGTTTCGCACTAACATACACCTTTATACTGTAAGTCCAGTTTCTTGGGTAGACGTGATTATCTGCCTGAGCTTGTAACATATCTACTGTCTGGGTCACTTGTGGTGCAACAGTCCATCCTCTGTTCTGACAGAGTTAGACCTTAGACCTAAATACAGTTAAACAATTTAATTCATTGCATTCATTTGCATGTGATGCATATTCAGTCAGGACTATCTTGCCATTTCTGGTTCAGAACAGCTCCAAGACCAGATGCATCAGCTGACGCATTACTTAGGTGAGTATATAGCAAGGACTCTGGGTGAGCTGAGTTCTTACTAAAGCTTCAGAAAAACCTCTCTTCGTGGTGCCCATTAACACTATTCTGTTGTCTCAGACAGAAGATCTTTCAGAGGTTGTTAGAATGATAAGAGGTGAGACAGGAACTTGCCCGGGTAATTAGCCATGCCCATCACTTTTCTGATGTTGGCTGGTTGGCTCTGGCATATCCAGAATGGGTTTGACCTTGCTCTGTCAGGGTTGACTCCCTCAGTGGTGATGCAGTTCCTGAGAAAGATAATATCCTCCTGTTAAACTCACATTTTTCCTTGTTCAGTGTTAGCTTTTCCTTTCTGTCTCCTGAGTACCTGGTGCAATGGGAGAGGGGCTTAACATGAGACAGACGGGTCACATGGTGTAGCTCCTGGGTTTGTTTGGGCCCTTCAGCTTCCCCAACCCTTTCAACATCATTGGGTAGCTATTTCTGATGTCATCTACCACCAGAACTGTGTGCACTTGAGTCAAAGCCTAAACAGCAAGAAGCCCCAGCAGTGGTTTCATCAGTTTGACCACCACCTAGATGTCCTGTTCAGTTTCAGTTTCTAAACTGCAGTTTTCCTTTTATGTATTCCTTTACATCGAGGTGTTTGCTGCTGAGACCATACAGGCGTATCCTGGGTGACTGCAGTGTCTGTCAAGCAGCAGTGGTGTGGAATTGCGGTAATTCCAGCTTGTGTAATTTGAACTTGGTTGTGTCTACATTCAGTTCAAGAGTGTCTGTCAACTCATGTTCAACCCTATCAATCTCGAAAAACAATTCTCCAAGAAACGGGATGTCTTCTGCTCCATTGTCTGCAAAATATTCTGTGATATCATAGGTGCCACCAGCTTTTTTTATTTGCATTTGCGACATTCTGCATCTTTGGCAGGGCTATTTCCACATCTTCCACACCCTGTGGCTCCTTCTTATTTTCTGGCTTGACTTGTGAGCTGTGCTTTTGTATCTCTGGGTCTGCCACTTTGCACTTATTGTATCAAAGTTCTCTGACTGGCTCTAATTCAAGTTGCCACAAAGTATTGGCTGCTGTCCTTAATTTCCTCACTGTGATGAACTCTGGCTATAGTTCTGACTAATACAGTTTTGCATCTCTTAAGCCAACAAAAATTCTGTCTGTGATCAGTTCTTCTCCAAATGTTTCTCAGTCTGGACAGTAATAAATGCTGCAGGACTTTCAATTGGCTCTTGTTTGCACCTGTTAAACCATGCATGCTCTAGAAGTAGTCACATGCTATTACAATGTGTGTTTCAATATTTAGAAGTGGTCTGAATGAATGAATAAATAAATAAATAAATAAATAATAAAGTAGGTAAGTTCAACTCCCTGGGGAATACTGTGGAGATATGTTCTTGAAAGTTTCATAAATACTGCACAAAACAAGGGAAGTAACATATTTTTTGTGATTTCTTGAGATAGGAAGGAGCAGAGAACTGGAGAATTTTGTAAAGCTGTCCTTAAAATAGTTAAATAATTACTTTTTCTCTAGGATGTGAAGGCTCTGAAACTGACATTTAATATTCACCTACCGGTGATGAAAATCTCACTCAGTAATGTACAATGTACATGTAACTTAATGCTTAGAAGAAATGAAGAAATGAAAACACGATCTGTATGACTTTCTGTGTTGCTCGCTCCTCACACTGCAGTATGGGACTTTTACATATAAATGAACGTCCGTTACATTTAAGC
>JBBPCS010000283.1:1510537-1521311 GCA_037974645.1 Hollardia meadi
TAATAATCTAATGTATAATCTTTTCAGGGTAAGAGATTTGTTGTTAATTCATTTGTCCATCTCTAGTGTGTGTGTGTGTTCGTGTTCATGCAGTCATGAGCAGTGTGTGATTTGGTGGTTGCGCTGGGAGTGTTTTGGGGCCACAAACAAAATCCTAGGGTCAATCCTAAGTGTCTGCCATTATCAATCCAGATTTAATGTATTCAGTCATCTCCTCACCAAACGCCTTGGAGCTTTTACTGGTGCAGGGTTGTCTCCCACGTCACTTTTGTTTTCACCATCCATTTTGTGTCACTGCATCTGAGGGAACGTAGCTAGCCTACAGTAGAAAAACACATTTGTCTCCTACCTGATGATGTGTCGCGACTGGCAGGGTGATATTCAAATGTCATTGAAATTATGTATTTTAATTTGATGTATTCTTATTTATGTGAATTCTTGAGCCCACTAGCTTTGTAAATAGACCCTTTTCGCAGCAGCCATTTTGGCAAGAAATTGTCGGATAAACACAGGTGTTCCCAATGATACTAATTAAGGTTCTGTTCCATTCAGGTCAAATAGAGTCAATGTGCTGCTCTTGTGCATGTTGGCTCACTGGAAAGGCTCTGCAACACTAAATGGAACAGAACCTTGTTAAATCGTATTAATTACACCTGTGTTTACCTGCAATTTCTGTCATTATGGCTGCCGTGAAAAAGGTCTGAAAAAAATGTATTTTATTTTTATCAAAACATTTGGCTGTACTACCTCTGGGGTCCACTGCATGGTGCTCTGAGGCCCACTAGTGAGCTGGGTCCCAATGGTTGAGAATAGCTGGACTAGAGAACCAAACATGTTGTCACTGGTGTTGAAGTTTTTACAGTTTCAGAGGAATGCAAATTGCAGTTCATGGTCCACAAAGTTTCAGAGAAGAGAGGAAAAGTCTATGAGGACTTACTCAACAAGTCTTTTTAGAACTCTGTGTTTTAAATCACCCATCTTTAATCACTGCATCTTAGCCTTTCTTACCCTGTGTAAGGGGTTACGGACTTCTTTTTAAATTACAAAAATGTGAAATTATTGATTATCTTATCTATATCAGCCATGAGAAGCAGAAAATGATTGGCAAGTTTGAGGGATTAAATTAAAGTTTCAGTATTCAAACACAAAAAAACAACCCTTCGGGGCCCCATTAGGCATATTGTGTACATGTTATTAAAGCAGCATATATTATTTACAGTAACAGATGTCAGACAACACAATGACCAAGGCACACAATCCAAGGTAAAAACAAACAAACAACTTCTTTGCTTCATTTGCATGTGATGCATATTTTCTTGACACATGTCTGTTCTGACTTTCTGCTTAATTAGGATCTCTGGGCTAATTGTTCTTCTCGTGTTGCATAGCAAGAGACTTGATTGTCATTAGGCAATAAATTTTTTTGACATGAAATGTCATTTTTGCACATCTCTCACTGAACATTTCTTCTAAAAAGAAATATCAGGGAAGCTGTATAAGCTTCAGCTGCAGCGTTGTCGGCAGCTCTTTTCATGGCTACCTGTGTGTCAGGACTAGTGTCAGGGCCCTGGGCTATTTGCTTTGATCAATTCAAAATGTAACCATGGACAATTTATTTGCTATTGAAAAAACATTGCTTGACAATAATCTTTTCATTAGTCCTTACCTCAGACATTACCAGCCAAACTTTTTATCCCTAAGAATATCATGTGAAAGCTTTACTTTGTAGCTTATTCTACAGTATGTGTGCAAAGCAAGTGTTACTGCTGACCACCTACACACTGTCACACACTAATCAATTAAAGGTTTTCAGAGTACATGTTCGTGCTGCTTCAACATTTAAACACAAATTCAGAGTCAGAAGTTTTTTTTATGTAACCTTACTTGAAATGAATAGTGTTAAGATGGACTGAACTTTTGTTTCTCAAATGATACACCTCCAAGCAGGATAAGACTGGAGAACCTCAAGGAAACTTGTTCCACCGAAATTATCTGTGAATTTCAACTGCTATACTCATAAGAATAAAGCACTCCTGACAATGATCCTAATTATATTGACAAGCTAGTGCCGTGGTTTCAGTTTTAATGTGTGTCCTGTGTTATTGTTTGGAGTTTGTAGTTTATTTCCTGTTTTATTTTGAAGGTTTTCTCCTCTTGTGTCTTATCCTGCTTTCCAATTCCTCCCTTTGTTCTTTTCCCGCCTGCTGTGATTACCCGAATGTGTTTCACTAATGTGTCTTGTTAACCTTCCCTTCCTTGTGTATTTAAGTCCATGTGCTCCCCTCTTTCTTTGCCAGTTTGTCGTCCTACCTTGTGTGCCTTCGTCCCAGCGTTCCCATGTTTCTTGCCTGACTGTTTTGTGGACCTTGGTTATGTTTGTGGATTCCTGGTTTTGGATTCCTTGTCTGATTTTTGAACTGTGAGTTTTCCTTTGCTTATTAAATCTCTGAACTGAACCTGTTCTGCCTGCGGCGTCTGCATCTGGGTCCAACCTTTTTTTCTTGTGTTTCTGGCGCCGACCGTGACAGCTAGATGCAAAAATGTAATCATATCAACGGCATATGGAGAAAGTAATGTGGTTCCCATTCCCCTTGTTAATGCAGGGTTTCTGTAGGTATGTCTCCTTGCTGCATGCATACTGCCACCAACCAGTGGGCATCACTTTCACATGCAACATTATTGTTTAATGACCTTTCGGACCTGGTAAAGGGCTCAACAGAGTATTGGCAGTTTTTGTCAATAAGGCTCCATTAAATGGATGACAGGAGTGAAGCTTTCATCAACTGGTTGTTGCTCCTGGTTTTATGGACCAGGAGGACAATACATGTATGTTTTTAAGCATCTTAATACCCTCCGAGATAGACAGCATTGGAAAAAATATTCCTTTACTCAAGTATAAGTAGCAAAACCATAATGAATAAAACTTAAATGTCCTTTTGCAAAACTTGCTCCTTTCAGTGCTTTCAGTGTTATATTTGTACACAAACAACCATCATACTGTAATACTGTAAACTGTTATACTTAATGTTAACCAGACACTTAGTGCATTCAACTACTTTTACCGATGTAAACTAATAATACTGCAGGCAATATGCACAACGCTATGTAGTTACCACATAAAACAAGGAATAGAAAAATAAAAACTACAGCAAACGTAAGTATATACACATCACACATTTTTTAGCATCTTCAGTAGACATTTACTTACATCAGGACCATTCATATGATGAGTTTCATTAAAAGACAAAGCATCACTTACACTGTGGATACATTCAGTTATATAAACAGTGAACAATAAATAAACAGGTTTACTGCTCGGCTACATGTCTTTAACCCTAAATAATGTAAAATATAACCATTTTACTTTTGATGATTGTTTCAATACAGTGAAGCCCTCAGGCTTTGAATCCCACAGAGAAATATCTCCACTGGGAAATCAGCCTAATTAAGCAGCAATTTCCCCAGGATAAATGGCATGCGCTCCATCACTTTACCATACCCGGTCTGCCAAGATATTTTCATTGGCTTTCACAATTGAGTTCATGACAACACAGACATTAATATTTATACGTAGATATATTATAGATATATATTTATTACGTAGTAATATATATGTAGAGTGTGTAGGACAGTTCCAGGTAGAAGCAAGGGATTTAAAGGATCAGACTAAATTAAATCTAATAACATTTTATATATACATACATGTACATTATTACACACTGTACATATTTATGAAACAAAAGAACATTACCAATAACAAACCTGGCCCTGGGTTCGATTGCATATTTTTTCTTTGTTTACTTATAAGGGATAGTGCATACTGATCAATATTTGCATTTATGTAAGTGTGCAGGATTTAGCTCAATGTAGTCCCAACACAAGAAAAACTGATAAGTGATCAAAAAAAATTTAAAAAAAGAGCACATAGCAAAGTTTCAGTGAAAACAGACGACGCTTTGTGCCATGTAAACATTCATATACAATACAACATAACAACAGCAACTACAGTAGGTCTACATTTTGAGGGAAATATGTTTGGCTGGTTTACATCTTCTATTGACATCATGAGGAAATGTGAAATAATGGGTCTGTGAAGTGTTGATATACTCTCTATATACAGTATATCAGTTAAATGTTAAACAGACAACATATTTAATTTGTTTTCTGCTAAATTATCCAATCTTGCAGTACAATATCCTCTCGTTGTTACTACAACATTATTGGACTTTTTATGTGTTTAAGCACTCACAGCACTTGGTTAAGGTGAGGAAAAGTTCCTGGTCCTAGTTTAATATGGAAAAAGTCCACACTGACTTGAAATACAATGTGTTTATTAACATTTAACCCAAACTACAGTGCTTCTGCCAAAACCTATAACCACAGACAGGATTCTGATTGCAAACAAAATTAGTCACTGGACTTTGCACTCATCCACCGTTCACCCCAACCAACTCCCTGCAACTCTGGTGGTACATAAATGCTTAGCTTGAAAACATTGCCTGTGAACATCTTGCCACTAATGTACAATGAGAAAACAATGTAGTGTATAAGAGTATAAAACCTACAGATCTGAGTAGATTTTAATATATTGGATATTGAATATACAGATATTTTAAGTTTGATTTTAAAAATGCATTATCAGTACTAGAAAGCGGCGTGTTCATGTTACATTGCTCTTTCAGGTCCTTATCACTTCTGTTAATATTCTGATTTAATGATGCATAGCCACAACATATTTGCATTTAATTTTAATTAACCAGAGCTGAAACAAATGGTCAATAAATCGATTAGTTGAGTGAAACAATTTAATTGCCAACCAGTGTGATAAACGATTAAGTGCATAGGTCATTTATAAGGAAATAGTGGCAAATATCTGGTTCCAGCTTCTCCGATGTGAAGCTTTTTGTGCTTTTCTCAGTTTTATATCACTCTCAATAAGTTATTTTGGGGTTTTGGATCAGTGAACAACAAAATACCACATTTAAAGATGCTACCTTGGGAAAATGTGATGGACATTTTCCCGTGTTTCACTGTTAATATATAATCAATGAAATGAAACATTTTCAGAATGCTAAACATTAATAAGAATCATCGTTATAGTTGCAGCCCAAACTCACAGTGATATATACATGACTCATGACAAACTTGGACTTAATATTATCTTTTACTTGTATTTGTTCTTTATAATGGAAAACCAGAACTCAAAAAACACCTCATATGAAAACAGATTTGTATTTAAGTGGCACATACAGGTGACGCACACAAAGGTCCTCGAAAGAAAAGCCCCAACATCACATGCAACTCATTCAGCCATCATCACAAATTGGTTACTTTGCTTCTTGGTTTGGCTTTATCAATGACTTGATTATTGCATTAGAGCTTGTGCGACTCTGTGCTGGTGCCACCTAGTCATTAGAGCCGAGAGACAAACACAAATGATAATCAATAGTCACATGCTCGGCTGCTCTCACACTGTTATTTAGAGGAGAGAGTAAGTGCACTGCATTTCTTTTTGTTCCCTCAGGTGTCTGGCTTTGAGTGTAAACTGCTTGGTTCTCTTCACAGGTGAAGTGTGGCGGCGCTACATAAAGTACTGATGAGTGAGGAAGATTTATGAGCTTTTAAAGCGAAAATGTTTTCTTTATGTCTTTTCACATAAGCAAAATCAAATCAAACATGTTCAATGATGGAGAAAAGTTTGCCATACGTTTACACACACAAACACTAAATGAAAGCCTCTGCCTTCAAGTTGAAACACTTCTCAATTTCACAGCACATAGACAGAGCTAGTAGAGTCAAATCAAGCTGAGCCGTGCCATAGTGGAAATACAACCAGTCCTCCAAATTATACAGTAAAGTAACCGTTACCACAATGTATAGGTACTCCATTATATGTAAAAATCATTCATTCATACCTGTATAATACCTCTGTAAAAGTACAGAGGTATTATAATAAAAGGGTACTTAAACCTACAAGCGCGGTAGTCCTCCACCTCTGGCAGTAACAGTACTTACACAAACACTGTCGACGTGCTAATGACGCCATAGGCATCAACATAGTCACTACGGTTCTTCCCCATTTCTGCTCCGAAAACCAATCTCTGCTAAAAATATCGCTACCAGAGAGTCAACACAGGAAAGTCACCACCTACACCGATTCAAAAATGCTAGCATACTGCAAAATACAGAGAGATTTATTTGGTGGTGATCAGCTGAATTTAGCATTGGTTGAACTCCTTTGGCAAGGACTTAAAAGTAACGGATGTTCGTTGATATGAAAAGCACCCTGCACTCCAGGTTTAAAGTATCAAATGTTAAAAATAAATAGCAAATTATTTATTTTATTTTAAATGATCAGGTTATCAATACTAGTGAATCAATGCACAAGTAGCGGTAGCAGCAATATTTTGTACTTTTCTCAAATCTTAAATGAATCTGTGCATTCAATCTTAGCAGGTTCATCCAGTGTTTCCTGACCTTTTTGGCTTGTGACAGCTGTCAAAACAGCAGTGTCTAGTCGGGGCTCCATATCATGTTTCAGCTGTTTCAGCAGTTCCATGAAAGAGATATTTTCCCTCCAGACTTCTTAGTTGGTTCCATTCAAATAACTGTTCAAGGCCTAAAAGGTTAAATCATCCATTGCTGCATGTCCATACTAAGGCCATAACCTGTGATGAAGATTTTTGAGCAGACATTATTTTACAGGGTCATAAGCCAACGCCATTGGAAACCACTGGGTTAAACTATTGTGACAGTCTTTTCTCAGATCTACCAAGAAAAGCACATTTGTCCAAAATGCAATCATGTCAGTTCTAACCAAAGTCCATATTCACCTACTAAAAATCTTGAATGCTTTAATGTTTTTTTAATCGTGTCTTACTTTTGAATTCATTCAAATTGTAAAGCACACTGAACTGCCACTGTTGTAGCACTGAACAAATGTGCTATAGAAATAAATTGCCTTGCTGCTTTATGCAACCTTATTATCAGTTATTGGTGGATATATCCTTTTGTACAGAGTGCTTCAGTCCCAGAGCTTCACAACTTGCATGACTTCTAACACATACTGTACTGCAGAGCTACTGTATGTCATGTGATTACCTGTAAATACTTGCTATTTGCTATCCTCCTGTGGACAACAGTGTATACTGCAGGGTTGGGAATAGCAAAGGGCTTTCCAATATATGACTGTCACTGCAGTTCTAGACATGAAAATATCAATAAATTAGATACTGAAGCCAATATTTTATTTGAATTACATTGTAAATGCCAATATTTCAATTAGCAATATTTTCAGTTGAATTATTGTCTTCAGTTTTGTAATATATATACAGTACAATGGCAATACCTTTTGAAGACCACTTCCAGTAGGTATTTCTAGTGTTTTACAGAAACTATGGGTTTATTTTCTCTCTTTCTCTGTCGTCTCCTCATGTTTTTTCTCTTCTTCTTTTGCCTCTTCACCCTTTTCTTCTTTATCTTTTATCTCCTTGCCTTTCTCCTCTTCCCTTTTCTCCCCATCTCCTTCCCCTTCTTCCAATTTTTCCTCTTCCTTTTTCTCCCCATCTCCTTCCCCCTCTTCCGATTTTTCCTCTTCCTTTTTCTCCCCATCTCCTTCCTCCTCTTCCGATTTTTCCTCTTCCTTTTTCTCCCCATCTCCTTCCCCCTCTTCCAATTTTTCCTCTTCCTTTTTCTCCCCATCTCCTTCCTCCTCTTCCAATTTTTCCTCTTCCTTTTTCTCCCCTTCCATCTCTTTCTCTTCCTTTTTCACCTCTCCTTCTTCCTCATCCTCATCTTCAACCTCCTCTCCTGTTAGGACCTCCAGATCTGCGATGCGATGTCTGAGTGCCTTGTCAGCGTTTTTGTACTTTCCCAGAACCTTCTTCAGCTTGGTCTGCATCAGCTCCATCATGCTGTACAATTTGTTGACCTTCTCCTCCAGCTCTTTGGTCTCAGGCATGATGTTAGCTGGGTCCAAATCTATCAGACCATCTTTCATCAGGATCTGCCGGCCTTTCTCCTCTAACATGCCTTTGGCATCCGGATACTCTAACAGCGACTCCATCAGGTCGTCCTTGGACAGGCAGAAGAGGTCTGAGTATCCAATGCTGCGGATGTTGGCTGTTCGCCGGTTGCCTGCTTTGCTGCCTTTAATATTAAGGATACTGATCTCACCAAAATAGCTGCCACTTCCTAGCACAACAAACTGTGTGACACCATCATCGGCAACAACTGCAAGTTTTCCATCTTTGATGATGTACATCTCACGGCCAATGTCGCCCTTTTTGCAGATATAGTCTCCGGGGCTAAACACCTGTGGCCGCAGTTTGAGCACCAACTCGATCAGCAGGCCTGCCTCACAGTCTGCAAAAATACGAACTTTCTTCAGAGTATCCATGTGGACTTGGATGGCGATCTCAGCCCTTAGCTTGTCTGGAAGATACCTCAGAACCTGTCTTTCATCCTGTGCCTTGCCATTATTCCACAGATAGTCAAACCACTTGATGACCCGCAACTCAAGTTCCTTGCTGACCTTCCGGACCTATGAATTAAAGGGAAAAACATTCAAAATATATCAAAGTACAGATTATTGTGCCAATTTTTGTTCCAACTATTTGATGTGAAAAAGGAGATCTATCTACCTGCATATACTGCTTGATGTTGTCAATCCGAGCCTGGAACTGAGATTGGGCAGCATTCATATTGGAGATCATGGTGGCAATGTTTCCCACAATAGTAGCAAAGATCAAGACCCCAACTAAAAAGTCAACCACATGAAAGAAAAACTCTGAGTCCAGGGCTGGTGGTGGAGTTTCTCCAATGGTAGTCAGTGTCAGTGTGGACCAGTAGAGGCTGAACGAATACTTCCTCATGGGATCTGCGAATGCAGGCTCCTCAGGATCATCCAGAGCTGGGTAAACCCATTCGTCAGCGCCAAAACCAATGGATTTGGAGAAAGAAAAGTAGAAGCAAGCATTCCAGTGGATGATGATTAGGATGTACATAATCAAGTTTGCAATGCGGAAGATGTTGGGGTAGTTAGTTTTAGTCTCCGTCCTCGTGAAGAACTCCATCATGCGGCTGATTCTCAGCAGCTTGTTGAGGCGAATCTCTGGGTAGTCAAGGCCAAAGTACAAATAGAAGACATCAGTGGGAAGCATGGAGATTAAATCCAGATGAAACTGGAAGGTGGACATGTAGCGATCCCTGAGGAGTTTCTCATCTTTTACCATCAGGCCTTGCTCAAGGTAACCTGCATTGAAAGAGGTAGAAAGTTTCTAGACACAATATGTACAAGGTTTATTCTTCATGGGTGAAAGAAAAAGTTCCAGAGAAAGGTTGGAACTAAATGCCTATCAAATGTAGCCCCTATTATTGCCATAACAACCCTTGATTACACACAAATGATCGCCAATCAAATTCAAATTATTCAAATTTAGAAAAAGTTGTCTGCATCAGTGATAATTTAGGCATCTCAAAGTACCGGGGTGTCAATACTCATGCAATTTAGTGCTCATAATTTAGATCAATTTGCAAAGAATTGTTCTCATATTGTAATTTGTCTTTATTTTTGGTTGGTCAGTATTCCAAAAAAGATCCTATTTACAATCCTTGTGATTGACATTTGTAAAACAAAGATACATAAAGTCTTAGATAGGTAAATACGTCTTTATTTGCACTGTAAAAAGAGATTGGGAGTGCTTGAAGGATGGGCTCCCATTATTTAATATCTCCCTTAGTACAACAATCACATAATATGTACATTGAAACAGTTCTTGATAGATGTAATTATTCTTCCTCTCCATACTGACTGTGAAAAAATACTTTCCTAAGGGAATTTGTAGTGTCTGTAATGAGGGACAAAATTCACAACTGCCATGACTGTATTTGCAAAAGTGCATTTGCCAGTTCAGCTGAAGCTAATTTATTCAGCTTCAACAGTCTGAATTAGTCAAATGAAGTGGATATGTGCCAGAGTTACAGTCTTTCGTGTAAAATGTCCTCTTTGTCTTTCCCCAGACTTTGTCTTTCCTTGTAGAGCTGCAGTGAAATGACAACAACACAAAGGTTGGGGATCTTTGCACCCGCAGTATGAACAGGAAGACCAACAGCAGCTGCCAATAATTCCATGTGGGTATGTGAGTGTTGTTTTCCTTTAGCAGAAGCCTCTCTGCAGGCTGAGAGGCACAAGTCAGCTTTTTACCTGTTCTGGTCCTGATAAACATATCAGCCAGGTATATTAGGTCTGCACTGTAGTCCAGAATAAACCAGTAAAGGATGAAGTTATGCTGTAGCTCCTCAAAGCAAGCCCTGTTTGCAAGAGAAGAAAATCACCAGCAATGAATAATGTTGAGCACCTTTCCTACCATGGCCTATTGTGCTAATGCTGCATTGTCAAGCTCCCTGGTCTCAACTAACACAAACTAGAGCATTCATTATTGCAGTGTGTGCATATTACGTTAAAGACCTTGCCACCAGCTTTCAAAGGAATAAGGCTATTTCTATGCACAAAGTCAACCTGCTGTTAAATGATTTGGAATATTGTTGAAAGAGAATCACTGATTTATATAAGTCACCTGGCTATGATCATGGTCCAGTTGTACATGACTGGTAGTGTGATGATGAACAGCCAGTTGTAATACAAACTCCCAGCAGGATTAATGACAAATAATTCTTTGGGCCTATGAAAACAGAAAATAAAAGTGTAAACAAAATATGGGCTATATACTATATATATGTATGTATATATATGTGTATATATATATATATATGT
>JBBPCS010000283.1:1535549-1562224 GCA_037974645.1 Hollardia meadi
TGTGTGTGTGTGTGTGTGTGTGTGTGTGTGTGTGTGTGTGTGTGTGTGTGTGTGTGTGTGTGTGTGTGTGTCATTATCGTGCCAGAGTGTGTTTTGAGCTTGCTATCCAGAAAAAAAATACACCTTGGCGTGTCGACAGTAGACAGACAACCGGAAGGAAGTGATGCAATCATTTCAATTAAGGTCACTTATATATAGTCGCATGTGGAGTTTCCTACAGCATATCCACACATCGCACTGCCTCAACTGCCAGTTTCTATCCGTGGCTCAGAATAGACACTGGGTTCTCCACTCTGCTGCTACATCCACTGAACAAGGACCACTGGCAACATTTCTCATAGCTCTAAATCAAACGGACAAAAAGGTAATATATAAAGGTAATAATCATATATTGACTGATTGTAAGATTTATTTTACTCCACAGTTTGGTTCATAACTTTATAGCATGCAATCTTAATCCATGGTGACACTTAACATTAGTCCAAACTTGCTGCTGCTGTTGTTGTATCTGTTGTTAATCATATTTTGAAGTTTCTGTTACCTTTTTATTTAGATGTTTAGAAGTGTACATGCAAGCAATCAGTTTTAGATTGTTATTCATGTATTTTTTTGTGATTTTGTGTTTTTATGTTTGCAAAAACAGCTAACTCCTATTTTCCTTGAGGGCCAAAGTATTATTGAATTGAATCAAATTCGTAACAATATTAATCGCACGCTGTATGTCTTTTACAGAATGAAGGTTACCATAATAACATTTTGCCTGGTTGGAGCAGTTTTTGCCAACCCCGTAAGTATGAAAACCATAAAATAAAAATTCTTAAGACAAGGCTCGAAAAATTTTTAAATGTCTGCTTAATTCTAAAGATGCAACCAAAACAGCATCATGTTTTGTGTTGACATGCTGTGCTTTTTCTTAAATATAATTTATACTTGCATTGACTCCTCCAACCATAATAGCATTAGTGTAAACAATCATCTTTGTACTGCAGTGTTTCTTGTAGTTACATTTTTACTACTGTATGTCAGCAAAGCAGGAAGTCTCAGGAGTTTAAGAAACAGGGTCCTAGTCACTCCACATTCATCTTTTACATAACAAGAAATCAGAAATAACAACAAGAATTATTCTAGTTTTTTTCTTGTCCTGATCGTGACCTGTGTCTTTCTCACAGATTTCATTCAGTGCTGTTTCGGAATCAAGTGAACTTGACGCAAACCCGGTAAGTTCTGAAATTACTCCTCCTTTCAAATAAGCTAATATCAAGTTTTACTCAGTGTTACAGCAAAGAAACTCAACACTGTTTACACATAAATCAGGTTGTGTTCCTCTGACAGAGTCAGCAGAAAACCTAGCAATAGGTGCGGTTACTCGACGACTCCTCAGACCTCAACACTATTTCAGAGACTATTGTTTACTATACTGTATGTCTGCACTCATGTATGTATAACAATAGCTTGCCCGGGGGACGCATGACAAATGGCTTTTAAAAGAATGTGATAATAGTTGGTTTTGCAGTCTTAAAGTATAATTAAATGTACTGTACTTTGTGCTTACTTTGTTTTTCTTTGCCAGACTAAAAGTTTGTCTGTTTCACAATCATCTGAAAATGATACCGCAGAGCTTCAGGTAATAGAAACATTTCTTCCAGGATGAGAAAACGATTATTTTCTGATGCAGACTTTTTTTTTTGCATCTCTTTTGATTTCTGAATTTCACATAAATGGGTGCGTTTTCCTATTTCTGTTGCAGAGCTCCGAAGAAAACACCTCCAATCAAGTAAGTTATTTTTGATTTGTCTATTTCTGCATGACTATAGAAGAAGAATTCAGTCATTTTGATCGAATTAATCTATCAATAAGCTGTAAATGTGTGTGAATTCACCTTATCAAATGTATATCTTCACAGAGTCAGACCTCCGAGTCAGAATCATCAGAATCCACATCAGAGGACACGGTGGGTTGTATTATTACTCTATTTTTTTTTTGGTCTTTATCTTCAGCAATAAACTACATTAAGCTTGCTGGGTGTATAAGTTGTGTATTAGTGCAAAGTCAATACTAAATGATTGTGATAAAATAGCCTACAATTGTAAAGTGAAAGAAAAAATAATGATAAGAAATAGAAAATGTGTCCTTGGTGCAGAGAAGCCCAGTTTCTAAAACTGTATACTTCTTTTCCACAGACCTCAGAGGAGAGTGACAGTCAATCAGATGAGGATGATGACGTAAGACCAATTCAATTAACCTATAATGTTTTCCCACTGTTGACATGTGGCACAGCATCCTTCGGGTCTCCTGTCAGCTCACATTATTCACTGTATTTCCACAGTCAAACTCCATGGCTGAAACCAGCGATAACAGCATGGCTAGCGAGGAGAATGTTCGGAAGGTGGGAGAAACATTTTTCACACAATGATTTTAAACAAAGTCCTGCTTTAGTGAAACCTGAGTGACACTCTGCTCTGCTTACTGTTGTGCATCAGAGTTGGGTTCCAGTGGTTCCAGGTGCCTTCAGCACAGAGGACAACAGCACGGAGTTCAATCCACTGCTGGTGGACAGTCCCACCAACACCAGTGACGTCACTGATGTAACGGCTGCCACCAGTGACAGCAGTGAGAGCAGCAGCATCGAAAGCGACGAGACCAGTGAGACCAGTGAGGCCAGTGACAGCAGCGAGTTGAAACAAATGAAAACCCAGGACTGTGTGAACGGAACTCAGAGCTGTGAAAGTAGTGAAGAGTATTTCTTTCAGGATATCGGAGACGATGGTCATGTCTCAGTGGACCACCTGATGGTGCCAGATGACGATGACAGGGAGTTAAGTTTAAGGAGATGATGACATGCACTTGTGCAACCCTATGTTACCCACTATGGACTATAACATCATTAAATAACCTGCCTGGAGACCTCATGATGACAAATTTGCTCGTACCCATGTCGATTTTGGCCATTATAATGTTACCAGCAGCTCAGTGATTTTTTTTTGTTTTTGTGACTATTGTGATGACGATACAGCCTAAGCATTTACTTTGTTTTTATCACAATAAACAAATAATAGGCTACAACCATGGTATTGGGTGACTGCATGTTTTTTAATCAGACTTGAGCAATCGTGGAAAGTAACAACCAAATACGGTGTTTTGAAGCGCTTATAGGCCTTCTTCATTTAAATATTTAAGGCGTTTTGCAGGGGAAATATTGCAGCCTACATTTGACTCCAGAGGATTTATTTTACTCATTTCGCAGAACATGTGATCAGCCTGTAAATTATGATTTGCCGCGGACAAACTCTTCCCAGCTGCGTATAAAGTAAAAATGCATGCCAGCAAATGCAGCTACATTAGCTAGAATCGGCTTATTAATCCTTAATGTTAAAAGATGTAAAAATTAGTATTCATAGATACTAATGGTTTGTAATTTTGGAAACGTGCATCATGGCCGGTTAGCTCAGTTGGTTAGAGCGTGGTGCTAATAACGCCAAGGTCGCGGGTTCGATCCCCGTACGGGCCAACGAATTATTTTATATTGTCATTCTATGTGGATCAACAACTTACTTACATGAGGCTCTTTATACATAACAGTGCTGTCTAACCTCAAATCCTGGAGATTTTCAGCCTGCTAACTAGAACAAAGCCACAACCACAGCCTTCTTATTTAAAAAAAGATTACACTAGATGGCGACAAGGTCAACAGTTCTTGCTGCAGTGTTTAACTGACAGCTTTTTAAAGGCCCTGCAAACCCTCACTGGTGTTTTCACTTTGAGGATGATTCGTCTATATTTCTGCTCAAATTAAAATTAAGTAGACCTGTGATGTCCTCAAGATGATAAGGGTTTAACTCACCAGGGTGTGCGGGAGATGTCGACGAAGCGCCGCCTGTGATCACCCACACGGTCCACAATAAGTCAGAAGCGTGTGGGTGGGCTATGGGTGTACAGGGGCTGCTTTCTTTTCACCTTGAAGTATTCCAGACAAATTCAAGCTCAGTAAAGCAGTTTTTGACTTTGCAAACTTCAGCAAGTAACAACTGCGTTAAGTAATATTATAAAGACTGCATGGCACATTTATCTGACACACACAAAAGAAGTATTTCTCTCAACACTCCAGCACTTCTAAATGTCTCTAAATACTAGTTTTGTTTTCAAAGCCTCAAAACATCAGATCTGACAGCAAGACAAAACAGAGCAAAGCATCCAACTTTGTTTTTAGGCTGACATCATGCAAATTAATTGTTACAAACAAAACACAAGTTTTGCAATTTCCACCTAAAACTCTGCTTTTAAAATGCCATGCTTGTGAAACGCTGATAATTACAGATAGTCTGCTGTCTGCTATTTTATGAAGGGCATTTCATCATCTTCTGTTTAGATATAAACAGGCGGTCTTAAAGCTTCATTTGAAAAACAAACAAGTGTATCTTTAGTTGCTGAGGTTTAGCTACAGGACAAACAGGACAGTGCATTGGGACGATGTAAATGAGATTATGAAAGCGCTGGGATTGTACCATCAGGGAAAACATGCTATAATTTTAAATAAAAAAGTAATCAATATTCAGTTCTTAGAAAACATTTAATACAACACATTTAAACATGTTTGAAAATGTGGAAACATTAGATGCAATGCTTCAACTGCCAAATCCTGAGATTTTGCTTAATCAAATGAAATTCAACATAGGCGAGATGCGTCTTCACTGTGACGCTCCTCTTACGCCTACTGACAAACGACAAGTTGAAAATTAAACTAAAGACAACGTGTTCCCATAATAATATTAGATGTTTTTCAACAAGTTTCATAAAACTGTAAATCAGAATAAACGGGCAAAAATAATGCCCAACACAATGCAGTCCTATGTTGAACTTCACATCCTCTTTGAAGACACTTTCTCAGGTGGAAAAGTGAGACTTCAGGTGTTCCTTCAGAGCTGGTATAGTGGGCAGCTCTCTGCGACACATGTGACAGCGCAGAGGTAGTTTCAACAGCTCACTGGTTCCTTCTTTGATGGCAACCCTTCCAGTTGTTTCAAGCATCTGAATAACATCTGAAGATAATACAAAAATGGGGGAAGAAGTGTGTAAATATAAATTTGCAGTAATGGACACAATGTAATACTGTGGAACTTCAAGATAACTACTCTTAAAACACATCCCAACTCTCTCTCTCTCACCATGAGACTCAATGAAATATTCAGTTGTGAATGAGTTCCAGTGCTTTTTGTTCTTTAAACAAGGAGAGTCAAAGTCTTGGCTGATCACATGGAGGTGTACATGACTGTAAAAGAAAAAATATACAAACGTGTTAATTTTTTATGTCACTACGTCGAAATTGAGCTGATCCTCATGATGTTGAATGATGGCATGAATGATACAGAGCAAGCTTGCGAATTCACACACCACACCTTGTTCACTGAGGTATTAAGTTTCAGTCTGCAATAAAAACATTTGCAATCAAGAAAGAAAATAATAATAATAATAATGGATCATGTTTTCCAGTCACCACATTTTCCCTTTAACTCTTGCAGTGTTGAGCTCGAGGTAAAAATTAGTCTTTCAAGCTGCTTCTAAAGCTACAGTAGGCGACTTGCTTTGTTTTAGAGCACATTTCATACACAAATACAATTCAGAGTGCTTTATATAATCCATTAAACCTACCTAAACCTTACCTCATACTGGGGATGGCATGATACCCTGTGCGGAAGCGTAGTGAGCTAGCATCTGGACACTGCTGAACCATCTGGTCAGCAACTTGGTGCATATGTTTCACCAGGTCACAGTGCTCCTCACGTAAGGCCTTCAGACTGGAGATGGACTGCCATGGGAGGACCAGCCAGTGGTAGCGAGCTTTGGGGTATTTATCCTTGATTACGACTACTTTATCATCCTTGTACACCTAGAAAAAAAGTCATGCATTCATGATCCAGACCATTAAGCATCAAACCAACTGTAAATCCTTTTTTTCACAATAGCTACCTGCATCTTTGGGTCTTGCATTGAGGCCTTCAGACCTTGGCTCCAATGTCCAACACTTTCCTGCAACATAGTAACAATACTCATATCAGATCTACAGAAATCCAGACAAGAGGAAAAACATGTGGATATCAAGTAAGATATCACACCCATTTCCTTTCATCTCTTACACTGCTTTTTCTTGCTTCTCCATGGCTGACTGTAACAGACACCTTTTCTGTCTGTTTGGCTGCTTTCACACTTGACTCATCTCTATGGCTATCTCTGTCCTCTGAAGCCCGCTCTTGTGGTCTCCTGGTGCCACCGTGGCCCCCGGTGGGATCCTCCTTGAACTGTACAGTGTATTGGTAGAGCTGATTGACAATATGAAGCTGCTGTCCGGGCTTCATTTTGACCACATTGTCCTTACCCACCACCACAGAATCTATGGAGGTGGGGTTCAGGCCCAGCTTTGAAATAAGACGAGATATGGGACACAGAGTGGTAAATTAACCAGTGGTAGGACCGTTCAATGATCATTACTGCAGGCAGGCTTAAGAGAAACATCTTATGTGTCCAAAATGGGTGTTCAATAGGAGATTAGATCACAGATATTGTAGCTACAGGTATTTAAAAACACTCAGTACAAAGGATGCTTATGTTTCTTACCTGTTTAACTTTGACATAACCTTTATTGCATTCTGCTTGCAGTTCAACTGGTTGAGAAGAGATAACATGTGCACAGGTCAAGGTTTCTTTTTAATACTTTCAGAAGATTTTTTAAACTTCAATAAAGAATATAAGAAAAATACATGGCCATTTATATAATGAATAGTTAATCTTTTTTTAAATTTCACCTTTATTTAACCAGGTTAGTCCCATTGCGATCATTTGAATTGAGATCACATTGAGAAATTAATATACATATCAAAAAATAAACCTAGCAAGTTCTTGCCATTTTGTGTGGTAATAAATGGTAATAAATACCACACATCTACTGTAAAGCCTAAAATTTGTGCAATATATGAAATAAACTTCTGCATCTGACTTGACTGAAATGTTAACATCAGACTGGTTGTACAGTACATCTTATAAACTTAGGGTATATAATTGTTTTCACTGTTGACTCATTTACTTATAGCCTATAACCAGTTTGTCTTTCTTTTGATCACTACTTTATTTTATGTGTTTAGACACACAAATGTATTTTAATACCATTCATGCAAATTGAAATTTAAACCCAAATAATAAGGAAAAATTCACCTCAATAGCAGTTTTAAACTACGTCTCATAATGCTGACCTGGGTAACATTTATAAAGAAAACTTTTGACATTTTCTAATCATTTTCTCTTTGATGCCATACGCTACCTGCTAACGTTAACGCAGCATCAAACATAAATGTATCGTTATGTTACCTTGCTGCCGAGAGCATTTTTTGTCTTTAATAGTCGTTTCTGGACCTCGACCCAGGACAACTGTCCGTAGGTGAGGCAGTAGAATGGGTTTATGACTATCCTCCAAGCTGATAAGCCAGCAAAGTGGCATTTTATCATGTTCATGTGGCTATTTTAACAAAGATACAAATACTGTTGCAGCCCACGGTTGTTTTGGTGTCGTCCGTCGCAGGGAGTTTACGTCACAGGATCATATTTCTGCCCGAGGTACAGGCGCGTTAGAAGATTCTGGAAGTGTGAACTGACTGAGGTGTGCTCTGAACTCGTGAGTTATCAAAATATTGTCTTTAGATAAAATTCTAAACTAATTATTTTACTGTACATATTTTTTCGTACCAGTGTCACCTTAAGTTTCTTAACGTTAAGAAACAGCACATAGCTAGCGTGCTAGCATTAGCCAGGCTATCATTGGTTGGGCTACGAAACGCTGGCTTAAAGTATGCTGGGCCTGGAAGATATGAAACCTTGTGACGGTTTGTATCATGAGCAGGCTAACAGGTAGTTGCTAATTTAATTGCATTAATCAGAAATGGACCGATTGTGGTCATGTAATTTGTGGTTGATAGCCGCTGGTTTGCGGAAAATTTATCACAAGTAACCTAAACATGCACGACATGTACCGCTAAACAGTAAAGTTACGACGACGCTGAAGTTGGCTTCCGATTCGGCAGTTAAGGGGAAACTAAAGGGAAAAGTAACTAACAACGCTTGGGAGGCAGATCCTTCGTTTTTTGCACCTCTCACTGTTGTGTAAGCGTTGTTAAACATTAGACAAAGACTTACTGCTGTCTGAGACCCACTTTTAAATGTGTGAAACCTGTATTCTATTTGTGAAAATTCAATAAGGGGAGATTTCACTGTATTTTTCACATCTAGACCACATTCGACCAGGTCTCTTTCAAAAACCACAAGACCTAGACTTGTCAAATCTGGACTAGATTATCCCAGAGAAACCAGAGACTCTTTTAAAACAAAGTTTCAGATTTGTGAAACTTTTATTCTATTTGTGAAAATGCAATAAAGGGAGATTTCACTGCATTTTTCTCATGTAGACCACTTTGGATCTGAATCTGAAAATCTGAAACTTTGTTTTAAAGAGTGTCTGGCTTCTCTGGGATAATCTAGTCCAGATTTGACAAGTCTAGGTCTTGTGGTTTTTGAACGAGACCTGGTCGAATGTGGTCTAGATGTGAAAAATACAGTGAAATCTCCCCTTATTGAATTTTCACAAATAGAATACAGGTTTCACACATTTAAAAGTGGGTCTCAGACAGCAGTAAGTCTTTGTCTAATGTTTAACAACGCTTTCACAACAGCAAGAGGTGCAAAAAACGAAGGACCTGCCTCCCAAGCGTTGTAAATTACTTTTCCCTTAAGTTTTCCCTAAACTGCCGAATCGGAAGCCAACTTCAGTGTCGTAAAGTTACGTTAATTTTGAAACCCTTTGTATGTTATTCTTTTCCACTTTATGTCGTGTAATTGTTACAGTTCATGTCAGGCTGGCTCACGGTCCATGTATAAAACATAAAGATAAATGGTTAACTACATAATTGCGTATTTCCATCTTATGCTACTTTACCTTTACTTGATATCAGATTCAAAGGTTTAGATCCATGAAACTTATACTCCACTACATTTCAGAGGGAAATATTGTGCTTTAAACTTTGTACTTTGTAATATTGCAACACAACATTTATCAGACAGTAATCGTTAATGGTTTCTTTTTCAGATCAATATTTTATACATGAAATGTGTGATTAGTTTGTAAAATCTCCATTGTTAAAGATTAAACTTCCCAACACTTTATACAGGACAGTTGTTAAAATTAGCTCTACCATGACAACTTTCAGATACTGCTCAGATGGTAATGAATGAGGAATAAGATTCCAATAATAAGCATATAATAAATGAAACACTGTGAATGGTCCATTTGGCATAATGAGTACTTTTACTTTCGATACTTTAAAAAGAAAACACAAGCATTAAAACATTTCAAACTTCCAAAAGATTATGAATGTAACCCACATGTGAATGTTTTGACCATGCACTTAGACACTTATTGTCTTATTTTATTGTGATGTGATTCTCAGTGACATTTTTAAGATTTTTTTCTTTATGTCAATCTATTTTTTTCTTACAGTTTTTTTATGCTGATAGTTTCATTTCAGTGACACTAGTTTTCATTTTCAATTCTCTGTAACTTGATGCAGAGGGGAGGGTGCAAGGAGAGCCTGATTGCTATATAATCTGCATACTAGGGACTAAGGAGAGAATGTTACTCCTCCTGAACCTGAAGTCAGCCCTAAAGTCTCAGACATGACCAAACACCTACAACAGTTGCTTCCACTGGAACTCCTGAACAGAAAGTATGTTGAAGTCTGTTTCTCTCTGAGGTTGTTTCATAACATATAACTGGTCCGCAGTAACAAATGTTAACATAGGCTAACACATTGCTACGCTACTCTTGGCTTCTGTGTGAAAAAACAACAGCAGAGAAAAACAGACCCAGGAGTTTCAGGTGAAGCCATTGTCGTAAAAAAGACTGACATGAAGAAAAATAATCAGAAGATTGTCACAAAAATCAGAATCAAATGAAATAATAAGATTGTGAGTTGATTATCAAAAAATTAACAAGTGTGTTGGGTGTTTCCCCCAAGGATGAAGTTGTAGCAGTGGAGGTGAAGCATGCTAAAAGCATCACTTATCTTTCTTCTTTTGATTATCCAGTCTTTTAAACTCATCCAAAAATTCTAACGTAAGCTTTGATTGAACTTGAGGCCATATTTAATGGTTTTGTAGTATGGATTTGCATTATTATTATTATGCATATATTCTAATGTTTAAACCACCACAATTTAAATACATGAGGGAGACAGAATAGAATTTTCTAGGGATGTTTTTTAATAAGGTTTTGGAGAGGGTTTAAGAGCTAAACTGGAATATTGAAATACTGACTGTCTTTTACCTTTCTTTTTCTTTTCCAAGGTTATCTGTTAAAGACAAACATGGTTAAGGAAACAGGCTTCTATGACACATTGGGTGTTAAACCCAATGCTACTCCTGAAGAACTGAAGAGGGCCTATCGCAAACTAGCCTTAAAATATCACCCCGACAAAAACCCTACAGAAGGAGAGAAGGTAAGTGGCTTTTTTATTACACTCATTACATTTGCAACTGTATTTAATTTGACTTGCAGAGAAATGGCACATTTTGTAATGGAAATTTCCTCGTAACAGTTGAAATGGGCTTATTTGTATGGGTGCTGTTCTGATACTAAAAATACAGCTTTATTAATGTGATGAGTCTATCCAGGGATGTCAGATATTAATAAATGAAATAATTGAATGGGTCAAATGAATTTGTGCATTTGTAAAGGCCATATGAACGTGAAGGCTCAGTCATTATTTTGCACACAATGCCAAAGAGTTTAATATGGTTTAAGCAGTTGTATATTTTTGACCCTCTTCTAAGAAGTATGTATTTTTGTTTCTTTCCTTTGTAGTTCAAGCAGATCTCACAGGCATATGAGGTGCTGTCAGATGCCAAGAAGAGAGAGCTATATGACCGTGGAGGTGAAAAAGCTATAAAGGAAGGAGGAACTGGTGGTGGTGGGAGCTTTGCATCGCCCATGGACATCTTTGACTTGTTTTTTGGTGGGGGCAGTCGGATGCACAGAGAGCGAAAAGGTACAGAAATAGTGTCTATATTTCTGGTTTGAAAGTTTGGGGTTCTAATTGAGTTACATATAGCATTAGCTAGTTGTAGTATTTAAAGTATTTACATTTTTTCCCCCCAAGTTTCGCCTAGTCCCGCCGTACTGTGCTGTGATTGGGTAGTACTACTGCATTGTGATTGGCTAGTATTCGTCATTCGTGAGAAGGCTTTGGCTTTTGTTCTTGAATTCAAATTCTTTAACTGCCATGCAAAGAAGGCATAAAATTCCCTGCTGCTACTCTCACAATACATAAGGCAGTGTCCTCTAAACATCACAGTTAAACTGTAGTCATTAATACGTTTACATACTAGAATGTGATGTAACTTTTTATTGAAAGCTTTCTGGCAGAAAGCCTTTACGAAGTCTAGGTGATGTTACATGAAGAGAAACAAAGTCCATGGAGGAAGTAGTTTAATGTGGAGGAATGACTTGCATGCAGGACTTTCACCTGGGAGGCCAGGTTGCGTTTCCCGTGTCATGCCAAACTTTTCACTACTTTTTACTCTGTTATTACTTAATTACTTTTTATAATTTTTTTACATTTAACGGTAGCTGACTTATTTTTCATTTTTAAAAAGAGTATTTTCATTTTCAGTCAAGATTAGTTAGATTTAAGGCAAAAAAATGACTTAGGTTTAAGAGAAGGTCATGGTTTGGGTTTGAAACAGGACTGTTCAGTAGAGTTCTGGATCCAGGGCTCTTAGTAGACCCTTTTACGTACGCTGCAAGCAATAAGTAGTAGCCAATCAAAGCACAATAAACTGTCTTGGAGAAAAAAAATAATGTGTATTCAACACGTAGTTGTCGCAGTAAGGCAGTAGCTAACAATTATTTTCAATATTGAATAAAATGTGTCTTGTGTGTCTTGTTTACCCCGAGCAACAGTCCAAACCAAAAATAGTCATCAAATGTTTGGCACTTTTGCTCAAAAATCACTAATAATCATTGCAGCTCTACTGCAGTCCATGATATTAGCTCATTGCAGATATATCCGTATTGGTGTATATGTCAGAGTACAGAAAAGCCCAAAATACTTTGTCATCATTCTATAGTTGTCCACCGAAGAGTTAATTTTTAAACTGCACATTTGTCTTTGTTAAAAAAAAAAAAATTGTTAAAATTGACAGCTTGTAAAACTAATTTAAGTGAACCTTAATCCAAAATGTTTATTTATGTTATGGGCTATAAAAGGAAAATTAATATGGCCAATATATCACTATCTGATTGTTTTTCAAACTCAGAACAACAGGTGGGCTAAAAGCTCTACTTCCCAACATGTTTGATCAGCTTACATTTTATTTCTGCAGTTTTTTTTAAGGTATCAGTATAAGAATTTATCATGCTGTTATAAATCTTCTCCTCATTCCTTCTGCAGTTTGTGTTAATAAAGCCAATTTACAACTTTATTCCAAGAAAAAGAATAGCTAAAATCTGTGATTTGTCTTGCCCCAGGGAAGAACATCGTTCATCAGATTTCAGTAACACTGGAAGATCTTTATAACGGAGCTACAAGAAAACTTGCTGTCCAGAAGAATACAATTTGTGAGAGATGTGAAGGTACGTCTGTTGCTATGCGAGTTATTTTTTACAAGCTCTTGTTGACGTTGTCACTGGACTTGTTCAGTAATACAAGCAGGCTTTTCAGCAGACACAGGCCATGAAAAGGCTCTTTGTCCTATAACAAAACAAATCAGTGTTGTTATAATGTAATCCAGTCCCACAGTTTTATATAACAATCAAAACTAAAACAAAAATAGACTCCCATCTTTGTTATGCAGTGTACTGACAGTTTATTTTTCTTGGCAGGTCGTGGGAGTCGGAAAGGAGCTGCACAAATGTGCATGACTTGCCACGGCACAGGCATGCAAGTCCGCATGCACCAAATAATACCAGGTATGGTCCAGCAAGTGTCCACGGTGTGTCAGAGCTGTCAGGGCCAAGGACAGAGAATCAGCCACAAGGACCGCTGCAAAGCATGTGGGGGTCGAAAGATCATGCGGCAGAAGAAGATTTTGGAGGTCCACATTGACAAAGGTGAGGGTGAAGGGAGAGTTAATCTAAATGCATTTATGACTGATTGAAGGTTGACTGGGAAACCAAATATTGTACCTGCATCACCTGGTCATTTAACTGCCACAGGAATGAGAGATGGACAGAAGATTGTTTTCCATGGAGAGGGAGACCAGGAGCCAGGAATAGAGCCAGGTGATATCATCATCGTCTTGGATCAGCGGGAACATCCACATTTCACCAGGTAATACATTATCTTTAAGTGTTCTTTGTTTCTGATGTAATCTGTGGTGGCAGATGAAGTCATGATATGATACTTTCCCAAAACAATCGAGCATCCACAGGATGGAACAAGTCAGATCCATTGAGGTCTCACGAGGTGGGACTCGATCAGATTGAGATTGGGGAAGTTTGGAGGGCCAGGTCAATACCTTGAGCTCATTTGGAGGAGGGGAGGGGGATGCTTTTGCCAAGAGGGGGTGTACTTGGTCTACAGCAATGTTTAAGTGGTGGTGTGTGTCAATGAACATTGTGATGTAAAGAGATGATCAGTGTTATTCAACTTACCTGTTGGTGTAAAACAAAAGTGGTACATGAGAAAAATTAGAAAAAACATTTGTATTTATAACAGGTCTGTAAAAATCTAAATTATTACTCAAATGGGGTTTTCCCCGGACCAGTTCAGTTTGACTCAATGCTGTAGCCCAGCGCTGCAGGGATTTGCATTTCCATTATAACAGAGCTACCCATGTATAGGTGTGCCTTTAACTGATGAAGCGCTTGTCTTAACTGTATAACATTAAAAGGAGCGTGCTGATCTAGGCTGTGACATAAAAGAGCAGCTGTAAAACGGTGGATAAACACGTTTCATTTCCATTTCCATCACACAGCACGGCAGGTAAAAGAAGTTTTTAACCTGTTGGAGGAAAGCTAAAGAGCTGCAGTAACAGCCTGTAGCCTCTGCTAATTTGGTGTTAAACATCTAATTTCCGATACCTTCTTCACAATAAAGCCCCGCTACCATTTTGTTATCTAAAGGCTTTTATTATGAAGCAACAAAATCAGGAAATGTTGGGTTTTCACCAGCAGTAACCTAACATGACTCTTACAGCTGAATGCGAACAATTTATTATATTATTTAAAATAATAAGTCATGCTACCCACCCAGTAAAACCACCTCTGTTTTTTTTCCAACTTCTCGCTCTTGTCATCAGGAAAGGAGAGGACCTGGTCAGGTCAATGGAGTTGCAGCTGGTTGAGGCTTTGTGTGGTTTCAAAAAGCCTGTTCAGACGCTAGACAACAGAACTCTCCTCATCACCTCACATCCAGGTAAAACAAGTCATTAAGTGCACAGCTACCCCTTAAAATGTCAAATGTTAAATTGGAAATCGGGTCTAATGGCTGACAGTTGTTTTTTTGGCCAAGAATTGTTTTATAATAATATTTTAGGGTGTGGTCTGGTGTGTTGCAATGACATAATGCATCCAATGACAATCCAATGGGGGGTTTTTCCCCAAAACAGTCACATTTTATAAAATGTTGTAAAATATTTGTAATATATAAATAAAATGTGTGTTTGGCAGCTGCATTTGCATTAGGCCTAATTTATTACTAGAAAATAAATATTAAAAACTATTTTTTTAAATAAGCCACAAACTTATTCTTAATCAGTTCAATTACTTTAATTGAGAATAAATAAATGATGATCCGACTCCAGTCCATATGTATAAACCAGACATTGGCAAGATTATTTCAAGCTACAAGAGGATGTAGAATTTAATTTATAGTTTTTCTGTTTTTCATGACTAAATTCACTTTTTGTCACAGGTGAATTGATCAAACCCGGAGACATGAAGTGCGTCTTAAATGAAGGGATGCCCACGTACCGCAGGCCGTTTGAGAAGGGACGCCTTATTATCCACTTCTCGGTAAGAAGTTTTGCAATATGCAAAATATATTATATTATTATTATTATTATATTTCTTTTAGCAGTTTTCTTCTTTTCCCATTTCACTTAATCTATCCCATTTTGATTTGACACATGCTTTCCTTTATGTAAAGGGTAATCTATAAAAGCCGCACACACACACATGACCATCTCCTCTCGTACAGTAACAAACCCCACACTTACCTCACCCATACATGAATGTCTGCACCATTTTAACCCCAACCTTGCACTTATGTCCTATTTCTCTTTGTTAAATCACCTGCTATGTTTTGTCTTGCTCCACCAATAAAATACCAAAAACAAAAAAAGAGAAGCCTGCTTTTTTAAGGCAAATCAAAATATTAAACTGACACAGCACTGTGCTGAACTGTTACACGGTTGTTGTAATCAGATTGTTTATGGTTGTTTCCTTTAGGTGGTGTTCCCACAAGCCAACTTTCTTCCCGAGCAGAAGCTGAAGGAGCTGGAGCGCTACCTCCCAGAAAAGCTGGAGGCAGAGCAGCCAGAGAATATGGACGATGACCTCTACATCTATGCCGACCTGGAGGACTGTGACTTTGAGAACAGAAAAAGACACAACCATCAGTATTATTACATGGATGAAGACGACTGCACCGGAGGTGTTCAGTGCCAAACATCTTAAATAACCACAGGCCTGTTCTTATAGTAGAAGCCCAAACCCTCATCTCTAAAGCAAAGCACCTTTCTTGAATTTTGTGCACTTTTTATTTAATTACTTCTCTTAAACGGTTTACTTGTTTTTTCTGACTCATGAAACTGTGTCCCAACAAACCCTGATTAATTTTAATACTTTTTTTGATGGTGTAGTGTATCTTAAAGTTACATGACTAAACCTGGATCTGGGTGAATCATCTCTGGGACCATGTTTTATTTTTTATTTTTTTCCAGTCACACTGTGATTAGAGGCGAGGCCTGGTATTACAGGGGCTTCAGAAGAAAGAAAAACTTCTTTGTCTTAACAAAGACTGTCTGCTTTTTATGCAGTAACACTAAAATTGATGCCAATATTAAGATGAAAATAACATTTTTTATAGTGTTACCTAACCAGTTATTGTTGTGAACCACTTGTTGATGACTTGTTCAATCTGTTGTGTGTGAAGATCCAATCTTCAATTGGAGGTGGAGTTTGATGTGCATAGAGACTTGAGTTCAAATATTTATGCTGTTCTACCCTTTCAAGGGCTGTTTTCTAGACATTTGTACACGATCATGAAAATGTGACAAGAAGTGACATGATGATTCAGGCATGACAGTATAGGTTCAAGCCACTTAACTGTAGAATATTTAAACTAATTTATATTTAGTTTAATATTTTTACTTCTGATCTGCAATCGGTTGTCTGTGGTGATGCTGCGCGTTTGTTTTGGAAACCTTGTGTGGAAAGTAGAACATCTGGTGTATATAAATCACAGTTGGATATGAGACAGATATCTCAGCAGTTAATGGCAGAGTAAGTATTCTGAAACAAAAGGTCAAAGGTGAGCAAGTAGTCACTTTATTTTTAGAAAAAATCCGGGGACTTTTTAAAAAGTTAAATCAAAGTCAGAATGCTTAACATTCTGAGTTTTAACATGATTCTATATTCCAGATTTAATGTGGTTTTGAGTTTTACTTGCAGACAACTTGGTAAACCTGCTTCATGTAAAATGCCTCTAATGCCTTGGTAGAAAATGTTTCTCTGCACCCAAGTTGTACAAAAACAGAGTGGCTAAAGTCTTAGTTGTCATTTGAAAGGCTCATTGTTGTTGAGATTATTTCATGCATGTGATCTTTAGATCATTAGAAGTTTAAATTTGAAATTTAAGTTTAAAAAAAAATAATCAACCTAGCAAGATAAACGTTGTGGGTGGTTTGGTCATGTTTGCTTACAGGCTATTAAGTATGTCTTTTGTCATGTTTCTAGTCCGAATCGTAAATGCCAAATGGGTCGTTGGAAGGTTATCGAGGGACTTAAAATCAGTACACCTGATACCTCATTGAAGTGTTTGAAAGCCTTATCATAACTTAACTTGAAGCTACGTGATAATGCAGGTTTATTTCCTTCCAGTGGTGACTTTGCCTTGGATATTGCAAAAAACACAACTATGCTCACCAGAAGGGAGAATCCTTAAATAGTTTCACAATTGCTCTTGAAGCAGATGCAAATTTATGAGTACTCATCATGTCGGGAACTCAATGAATCCAGCTCTCAAGTTCAGCTCAAATAAGCGTGAAGTTCTTGATTTGACTGTAGGACCAATGATATACTTGGTGATACTTGATATTAATACTTTATGCTCATTTTTTCTAATTAAATTCAGTTTCATGGCCTCTCAAAATTGTGCTATTTCTTTGTGTGATATTGATTTTTTTTTAAACACTGATACTTAAAACGAGTTGCTCCAAAAAAGGACAGACATGTTTTTGGTTTTACCTCCTGATGATGGTTTTGAAGTAAAAACTAAAGCTTCAAACTGCAACTGTGTCCTTTTTTGAAGTGAATTGCCTTTTTGTAAACGATCTGCATTTTATAGCTAAACTGTATTTTATTTTATTCCAATACTGATTTTCTTAAAGGTTAGAAATATTGCTATGATTCTTAAATGTTGTCTCAAAAATGTTTATTCTTCTGCTACCTTTTAGCCATTCCACAGGATTTAAAACCTAATTGATACTACAGCTGAAATGGCCAGCTGATTAAGCGATTAGTAGACAATTAATTGGCAACTATTTTGATAATCAGTTGATCATTTCAGTCATTTTTTTAAGCAAAGTTGCCAAACATATCCCAGCCGCTAAATGTGAATATTAACTGTTTTCATTGAGGATTAGATTAGATTCAACTTTATTGTCATTGCACGGAGTACTGAGGAAAGAAAATACAGTTAAGGATATAACCTGGAGTGCAGGAAGTATTTAATAAACAATAGAGCATAATATGAAACGATAGACGATAGTTCGTTTACAGGCCTAGTCTAGAAAATACAAACACCTGGGGAAAAAAAGAAATTAGGTAAATGTACAAAAGTTGTCAATATATTTCAATATTGATTTACACATTTGTGTAGAGACATGGCTTGACAAAACAAGGCATCCACTTTCTCTCACAAACACTGACAACTGTCAAAGTTTTTGAATTTTATTGATAATTATTTTTGACATGGAAGTATTATACAACATTATGAAAATACAAAATAGAGTGTAATGACTATACCTTTATTTTACACAGTTTTTTTTGCAAGTGATACATGGATGATAGTTCAGAGACAGATGATAGATAGTACCAGATACTGTAGTACAAATAAATACTGGTCGAGGCAGTAGCTCTGTTCCTTGCAGGCATACACATCCTACTGATGCACAAGAACACTGATTACAGTCAATGTGAAAAACTAACAATGAGATCACGTTAAAATACATGTATTATATACACACAAGATACAGAATGTGTCACTGGAGCTCCACTGAGGTTTATCTTTAGTCATCATGCATATTTTTAAGGAGTACTAAAATTATTAAGTACATTTAGTGTATTGAGGTAGCATGCAGGGGACATAGACGAACAAACACATCATTACATCTGAATCAATGTAACAAAAGTATTATAAACCAAAGCTGACAAAACATATACCTGATATTGTTTGTTTATGTTTAAACAAGAGGCAGTTTTTTTATTAAAAATATTTTCATGACAGTTCACCATCATGCATTTTCATGTCTAATAGCGAAAGAAGAGATGAAAACGGGGATTCAAACTGCACTGGTGAAGTTGGATCCAAGAGGAAGTGCGTGTACAGTATGGAGGACCTAGACAGTGCTGTCAAAGTTTATAAAGCAAAGACCTTACAAATTAATTATTAAATTAATACCATCTTTGGGGAAAAATTCATTGGATGTGTACTTTTGAGTTCTTGGTTTGGACCATGTCCTGCCTGATATCATCGATGGGCAGGATTTATGACCTATACTGCAGCCCGCCACCAGGGGACGATCAAGATGTTTTGAACTCTTGGGGAGCTCTCATGTTGTCCATCTTTATATACACTCAATGATAGGCACTGTGTGGTGGGTAGTGAAAGGTTAAGGGTGATCCTCAAGGTGTTCAAGCAGTCTTAGGGGTGGATGGAGAGAAAGATGGGAAGGTGAGAACTCTGTTCAAGCTGCCTCTTTATGATCTCATGCTAGTACTGGGGCCAGGGACAAGGCTCATCTCTAAATGGAAGCCCAGGGAGCACAGTTTACCTACAATTCCAGCTAGCGATGAAAAAAAAAAAAATTGAAGCTGACAAAGCTGTAAGACTATACACAGTCACTTATACACAATAGATTTAAAAAAAAATCAATTTTAGGACAGGCAGGTTGAGCAGAGGCACACAGGGAAAGGATGAAACCTGCAATACGACTGTATTCACACAAAATCTGGAGGGTTGTGTGGAGGTGTGAGCATGTTTATTTGTGCTTTTGAACGTAACCACTTTAAGATCATCAGAAAATAAAGTTTTATTTCTCTGATTCGTTGCTTTGTTTGCACTGAGGACCAGGTGTGCATGTGGTCACTTATTGGTGTATGTATTCTATCTCCCTTAGTGCACATATGGGCACACCGCTACAGAGTCACAGGAGAGGAGGGAGAGGAAGGACTCAGTGGTGTTGGCACGCCATGGTGATAAGGAACCACAGACCAGGCAGCGCCTCCCCGGCTCCACATGCAACCATCATCCCGTACCCCAATGCAGCCAGTAGAACAACCGCAGTTGCAAAAAAGTCAGCACATGAGAGATGTGTGGGGAAGACAGCAGCAGATTGGAGCAGGGTCAAGAGCAAAGCGGCAAGGAGCCGAGACACAGAGAGAGCAAAGCAGCTGTAGAGCCAAATCCAACGGGCATCCCAAGGAACCGAGACCACAAGTTATAACCACCAAGGCAAGCTACACATGGACTGGATGACTGAAGCAATCACTCCAGAGGAAGTCTAAGTACAGTGAGGTAAAGGGTGGGCGAGGAGTAAGGGCTAGTGTTGTGCTCCCCACTGGTTGTTCTCTTGTTCTTCCCAGGCGATGGCAGTGGCTGTAGTGGAGCAGCAGCATCAAGGATGTCACTAGCAGCTACAAAGCTGGAATGGACTTGAGAGAGTGGATTGACAACAGTGCGTCTGAACAAAAGAACGCGCCAACAGACGTGCAAGGGAGTCTGTGTCGTAAAACAAAAGACTTTTACTATTTATTTTGTTGACTCGAGTTCTGTCTTCCCTTGGGTAATTTCTACTGCTCACTTGTTAGACAAGCAAGTGAGTTTGTGCTAACTCACAAGACTGTTTTTCTGTCCCTGTTGAGAAGCCTCCTTAAGCTATGGCTTTGCGAAATAGTGTGCCTAAGTTACCCAGCTCAGAGACAGAGGAAAGGAAGTGTTTATATTGCCACAAACCTGAACATGTCATTGCCAACTGTTTGACCCTTAAACAGAAAGAGCAACAACAGCCTTCTCAGAGTGTGCTGCAGCCAAAATGCATGGGATTAATGAATGCTGAACCAAGTACAAACACTGATCCTGGCAATAGTGAAACTCCCGATGCCTGTTCGTATCTATTCGTATTAAATGGATTAGTGTTAACAAGCAAACCTGCCGATCTGTGTCAGTGCGTATTTTGTGAGACACCAGTAATTCCCCTCTCTATGTTGCTGTTTTCAGAGATATTCGAGTATTGTGTTGCAACGAGATGGGTTACATCCCAAGGCCAACACACTGGCTTCACTGGTTTCTTTCCCATTGCTCTTCTGTGTTGCAAATTAGAGGTATCTCCTTTTTAATGGCAACATAGCCGGCGGTAAAGTGATTCCTGCCCTAAAAGCATTGGATTTCCCTCAGCGTGGGGAGGCTAGTAGTCGCATTCTGATTTGTTTCCTTCTTGGGTAATCACTTGTGCACAGTCATTTAAAAATAATCATGTTTCCCAGTTGACAGTGTGCTTATGCCAGCCTTTTCAAGAGAAATTGAGAGAATGAGACGGAGATCGCTGCCGTATTTCCTCATGCAAGTGCTGCTGAGCTGGTGCACTCCGCCAGCTCAAACTTGCCGTCTTTTGATGGCATGTCTGTCCTGGTAAAGGGGGAATGGCTGTGAGCCACTTGAAATGCTAATTCGACAGTGAAGAAGTGCCTCTCCAATGTGGTAAGAGCCAACAAGCAAGTGGTAAAAAAGTAGCATATCTTCTTGACAAAGACATTCTGGTGCATAAATGGTCTCCCTTTGTAGAGTGTGCTCTATCAGGTAGTTGTTCTCTCTGTGTACCAGCAGCTTGTTTTGTCTGCAGCGCATAAATGTCAGTGGTCAGGACATTTAGGTGTAACACTTCACTTTTTTTGGCCAGGGCAAAAAACAGAAGTTGCCAAGTACTGCTGCTATTGCCTTGTTTGCCTGATTGTAGGCACACTAAACCAAATTATCCTTCCAGCCCCACTTCATCCTATACCTGCAATAGAGGATCTGTTTATATGAGCAATAGCGAGAATTAGCCTATAAAGCCGTCCAGAAATCCTTAGCTTATTTTGTTGACTTACTCAGATTGTGTTTTTAGAATTTGTCATTGTTCCTTGATTTTTGTGCTTCTATCGTGGGTGAGTAAGCTACTTAGTTCACTTAGATCACTTTCCTTGCGTCCTCTACAACTTGGCTGAGATATGAAGCACAATTTAGCCAGTCATCAAAATATAGAAGGATTTTTACCCCTGACATCTAGACAAGAGGCAAGGCATCCCCCACCACCCTAGCAAACACCTTTGGTGAGAAGGAAAGGCTGAATTGCAAAACATTGATAGGACAAAACAAAGAAAAGGTCTGTGGTCTGGATAGATGGGCATGTGGAAGTATGAAATGTGTAGATGTATGGAAGTTAATCACTCCCATTTTTTTCAATAAGTTCTGTGTTCAGAATTTGCAAAGGCAGTATTTTTATGAAGGTGTTAAATTGCCTTAGATTTTTTTTGGCAGCTGTTTCCCCACCCCCAAGTGGGGTCCATCTCTAGTAGAAGGCTGACGTTGTGATAACTTTTTAATACCACCACTAGAGGCTCAGAACTCTGCTTCTTGTTGCCAGCCATACACCCACAGCTCTTGAAGAGCTGGGAACCCCTTGGTGTATATCTGGCAACCGTAGCCCTGCTGAACATGTTCAGTCTTATCCAACACAACTTGGGAGTCAGGGCGAAACACATAACAACATATTTACCCAAAGCTGCAAGCTACAGTAATTGCTTAGCACCAGGTGCAACAAATAAGGGTACCTGAAACGAAAAGAAGAGGTTAACACTAGCAGTGCAACCCCCTGCTATTATAAAACATGTACAATCCTCAGGGACACAAGGCGTCTGCACCAAGTGCCTTGTATCCTGAAATCCTTAGGTCATCAAGTTGCAAAGGTCCCAACTATACATCTTACTAACAAATCTTGGATAACGATGGTGATTAAGGTCGAAACTGATCTTACTTTCGTAACTTTCTGACTCCTGTCCTTTGCTTCGGATGGAGGATTGCATCAATAATTTGGGTAATGTGATGTAATACTGTACTGGATATTCAGATGATTTGATTGTGCACACCACCACCTGGCAGGAGCACTCAGCTGACTGATGCATCCCTTACTTTGAACTTGGCAAATTGGCAACATTTGGCAAAATGGGAATTTGGAAAAGACACTGTCACCTACTTAAGGAGGCAGGTGAGCCAAGACCAAGTACATCTGTCATATCACAAAGTCTCCACCATATCACATATGAGAGTGCCCCATTCCTTCCACTAGTAGAGCCTTTCGCAGGTTCATAGGCATGGCAGGAGTTTCAGCTGTAACTTTTCCATTGTTATCCATTCTGCTCAGTCCAAGTGTGATTTTGTCAGTGTTGAGTGCCAACATGCCTTTGAAAGCGTGAAGTCCCTCTTAAGCCACGCCCCTGACCTCGCCGCTCCCCACTCCTCAAGTTGGACAGTTGGGGCCAACTGAGATTTTCAGATTGCCAATGTGCCTCTTGTTATTTTCAGACTGTTGAGACTGTTTAAAAACACAAGAAGTAGAGTTGCTGTTTTGGCTTTTTTAAAGTATGGTCATATTGGTTTTACTTCCATTTTTCTTACTTGTAGCTCTTATTTTAAGAGGGAAAGGCCGAACTGCATGACCCTGATAGATTTATCCTTGGAAGGCAAAATAAAGAAAAGGTCTGGGGTCTAGATAGATGGGCATGTGGAAGAATGCAATGTGTAGATGTATAGAAGTTAATCTCTCCCACTTTTTCAATAAGTTCTGTGTTCAGAATTTGCAAAGGCAGTATCTTAAGGTGTTAAACCGCCTTAGACCTAAGATGGGACATGATCCATCTTTTTTTCGGCACAAGGAAATACATGGAGAAAAATATAATATATGTTCGTTGGGACCTACTTTCATAATTGCATCCTTCTGCAGATGGGTTAGAATCTCCTTGGTCAAGACCTGAGCCTGAACAGGGTCCCTGAGCAAGGTCATAAGGACCCCAGAAAAAGGAGGGAGACACTGCCAAAACTTAATTCTGTACCCTTTTGATACTGTTGCCAGCCCACAGACCCTTTTTACTTTGTAGTTTGTCTTGTGTACTTTTGTTTTTGACAATTATTTAAGTTCGCGAGCTGGGTCATAACAATTAAATAAAAATGAAAGAATTGCTTTATAACCATGTGTAAGGCTCTCTGGGTCCTCCATATTATGATGCTGGCAACAGTTTAAGGTTTCCATAGCCTTAGGAGGCCATCCTCGCTGAATGTGGCGATCAGATTCTCCTGTGGGTGATGAGCGATGCCAATTACATCTTTTTCGTGAACCTGTGGGTGTAGAGGAACACAGATCACCATACATTCTCTGTTTCCCATCAGCCTTACTGTTTCCTTGCCCCCAGTTTGATTGATACACAGCAGTGACAAAGTCACAGTGTCAAGTGAGACAAAATTAACGAGATAAAAAAACATCAGCAGCCCAGTTTTCATAATAAATCACATTTAAATGTGTGTGGATAATCTACTGTCTCTCACAGACTTGGATAATGAATAAAGATTGGCAGCAGAGCTTACGGTCAGCGTTTTCTGCAGCCTTCCCGTCGTGTAGTTGAAACAGTACAGCACTAAGTCCTCTCCCACACAGTAAATCCACTCCCCGCGGGGTGACAGGGTGCAACACACAAAATCAGCTCCTTCTTTTCTATCTGACCTGAATGCTTTCACAGTCTGAGGAGGAAGAGGAGAGGACATTTAGCTTCTACAAAAATGTTCAGGTATTGTCTAATAGAGGTTAATACAGGTTAAATATTACAATATCCCATTCATTAAAACATGTATAACTTTATGTTATGGTGTAATTAGCAAAATAATACGGTGGCCGAGAGAGCTAAACCCACTGCAACTTAAGAAAACACATGCAAATAGACAAAGCATTAGCAAATTAATCTTCATCAATTAGACAACACATGCACTGCAAACACTCACAACACAACCAAATAGAGAAACACACTGCAAGTAGCACAGATGACAACGGATATGGATGTTTCTAGGGGACACTATAAAGTGATGGACACCGTGTCTTACTAAAATGTAATTTTTTCTCTTTATTTTAATTTTGTGATGGCATGAGTCAGATTAGCCGGTGGCAGATATCTGTTGTTAACCTAACCTTTGCATTTAGCTTATTATTAGCCTGCCAATTCAAATAATACAAGCACCACTGCACCACTGACGAGTAGCCGACTTCAATAACTTTGAGAGTCACAAATGGTCGCAAAACAAGCGTCATAGAAACATCAATATCAGTTGTCATCTGTGCTACTTGGAGCATGCTACTTGACTGTGTTGTGAGTGTTTGCAGCGCACTTGTTGTCAAATTTATGAATATTTTCTTAATTTGCTAGTGTTTTGTCTATTTGCATGTGTTATCTTACGTTGCAGTGCGTTGAGCTATCTCAGCCACCGTAAAATAGTCAGTTTCTTGCTGGTGTAGTAGGCCTACATATGAAAACAAGAGTTGTTGCCCCCTTACGACACAAGAGGGAGTATACCCTATAAGTAAGCACTTCTGTCAGAAGTAAACTCTTGCCAATAGTTATGATCAATTTGATAAATGTGAATGCATCTTGTTAGGATTGCTAGCAATATCGATCAAATAAGCAGGTCTCCTCATCAGTCCACAACCATGAAGCCCTAAAATCATAGATGCTTCCGGTTCACCTTTTGATTAAAAACAATCACCCCAATTTTGCATTTGTAGAAATGGAACCTGGATTTTTCATGTTTGACTCACTATATGAAAATCCATAATTAGGAAACAACACAAAATTAAATGAAAAACAGCTCTAGTTGGTATTAGAAAATCTTTTCATACGAAAGTTTCTTTTTGTTTATTAGATTTAATTATTAACTGTGAATAGATTATATGCCAGAGACCTCTTTACCTGACCATGCATGTTCATGATGACCACCGTGTTGGAGTGGTTACAAACCACGAAGTGCTCTGGATTTTGGGGGAGGGGAATCACATTGTTGACAGGGACTTCTGATGCCCGGGACGGGGATTTGTAAGTGTGGATGCATTCCCAGGATTTTGTATTCCAAATCTAAAATATTACATAAAATATATATGATGTACATATATATATAAAAATATTACAGCACTCTCAGTTACATTATAATCGTGATGCAGCAGACATGAATTATAGCCATATAGCTCGCTCACTGTACCTTAACTGTGCCATCAGCTGAGGCACTGATGATGTGAAGTCCATCGTGAGTGAAAGATGCATCATTTACAAATGATGAATGTCCAGTTAACTCCTTTAGTGTCTTGCCCGACCTCAATTCATGTATTCTGAAAACGACATTGAAAATGATGGACAACAGTTATTTCTAAAGCATTGTCTCCCTTTATGATAGAAATTATAGAGGGAGATCAAACAGGATTTAAAAGAGGACGTAAAAAATATGATAATATCAGAAGAAAACTACAAGCCCAGATCAAGCACAAAAGAAAAAAAGAAACACTATATTAGTTAACATAGAAAAAGCATTCAATCGTGTAAACTAAAAATTCCTTTAAAGTCGAGCTGAAATGAAAAATGTCTTTGTAACCCTTTTAGATCACATCCCTGGTCGTATTGTGCACCAATTTAACAATGTATGACAAAAAAAAATACAAAAATCTAATTTAAGTGAATAACAAGAGGGGATTTTTCTTGAGAGCAGACGAAAGATGGCAGCCGATGGGTTATTTTTAGCTCCTGTGCAGTGACTGGGTGCAGATTAGCTAAACCATGACGAAACGCCTAATACTCACTGATTCACTCCTTCTCTGAGAGCATGATTTTGCATGTCAGACTCGCAGCTCGTGGAATTTCAAGTGAAGGAACATGTTGCAGCTTTGTGCCTGAGCACATGGTCTCCCAGTTACACCCACACAGCACATGCTTCCAACACAGCGGAGAGGCTCAGCCCACACGCCCCACAACTCCTCAACCATTAAGGGAACTCAGGGTGTGTGTGTGTCTGTGCATGTGTGTGTGTGTGTGAGAGAGAGAGAGAGAGAGAGAGAGAGAGAGAGAGAGAGAG
>JBBPCS010000283.1:1562324-1573535 GCA_037974645.1 Hollardia meadi
GAGAGAGAGAGAGAGAGAGAGAGAGAGAGAGAGAGAGAGAGAGAGAGAGAGAGAGAGAGAGAGAGAGAGAATGAAAGGCAGACATCCTTTCCCTGGCATATTTACATTCAGGTGCACAACTCAGGTGAGCAACATATCAGACATCACCTGCTGATGTCTGATCCTTTCCCCATCTTCTCTTCCCTTTGCCTGTCCTGTTATGACTGATTTAACTTGTTGTGGCAACATTTGGCTAATTCAGTGTGGGCTGTAAAAAGAATTCTCTGCCTTCCAGCTGAACTCACATTCATGTGTGCGCCTTTGAAACTTTTGTGAATCATGTCTGAGGTCAAACAAACAGACAAACAAAGTTTTGCCACAACACGGCTCCCACCATGTTGTTTCTCTTTAGAATTCAGGTGAAATGAATCCCTTTTTTTTTAACATAAACTGAATTTACTGTATTAGGTATTAATCTAATTTAATTCACTTTATTATTTTTACTCAATCTCACAGTTTGTGTCCAATTCAATGCCATGTAATTTTAACTGTTTTCAAAGCTCTCTGGTTCCCCCACACAGAATGTGTTTACAGTTAGTCTGAAGGTCATGATTAGCTCATGTGAGCATATTTTATATGAGTTATATGATTAATGTTGCTTCTCAGTCAGCGTTGGTGTGTCAGCAATGCAAATATGAAGTTCTTCTCACGAACATTGCAGTGTGTGAGAGCATGATAGTGTTACATCCCACCTGATGGTCTGGTTAAAGGAGGCACTGAGGATCTGGTTGCTGTCCTTGGAGAAGCTCAGACACGTCACACCCTTGTTGTGGGCATGCTCGAATCTGCGCAGGCATAAACCGCTCTGGATCTTCCACACCTTACACAACAACATACAAACACACACACGTTTTTAGGGAAAGACAATGTAATGCCATTAAGAGTATTAACTCAGCTGATAATACTACATAATTTTCCAACATGTAACTGTATTTCCATACACTGATAACAAGCCTTAACATTCATTGAGATATATTTTAAGATCCAACCTTTATTTTGCCATTTTGTGCTCCAGTTGCCAGTAGATCTGTATCCTGACTGAAGCACATACACAGCACGGCATCATCCATCATCATGAAGCTATCTTGGGCCTGATACTTTAAATCCTAATTCATCCATACACAGGCACACACAGACAAGAAAAACAAGGATGTTTCTTAATTGAACTAAGTGTAAACAATAAGAAAGAAACATGGAATATAAGATGTCTCAGTATTTTTAAGTGCCATGATATGAAACATGCTTACCTTACTAATTTTTCCAGTGTTAAAGTTCCAGACCTCAATGAACCCGTCCACCGAGCCAGTGATTAAGTACTTGCCATCAGGAGAGAAACGGGCGCACTCCACATGTGACCGTCGTCCAAACTGCAGGTCAGAACGACACACAGTAACACCTCGTTAACATTGTCTACCGCAAAAATCATGCTCATCTATTTGGTTTGCTGCCTGTGATCCAGATGCACTGAGAAATCAAACACAAATTGATATCAAGCAACCTCAGGGAGACATTAAGTTTTCCACCATGCTGCAGTGTGAAGTGGTGTAGGCTGACCACTATAACCTTGGGCAGAGAAAAGAAACTCAGACAGCTCCATCTGGATGCAAGTGATGAAAGCACAGCCAGAGACTAACACTAGTGCCTTCAGGTGAGTAAGGCAAAAAAGCAATTATTTTGTGCGTGCGTGCGTGTGTTTCAAAAGACTCCACTACAAGTAAAAATAATGCATTCAGAACCTTACAAAAGTATGTTTTATGAGCTAAAGTAAAGCAAAGTAAAAGCACAAGTACTCATTATACAGAAAAAAGGGTCTCTGTCAGTGTTTTACTATTATATATGATGCCTTTGGACTAATATTGCTGTAGTTGTTTAAGGTTGTGCTAATTTTAACTACTTTATAAACTGTTGGGTCGTTTAATCTTAAGCAATGCATCATACTCTATAAGACTATCATATGTTGTAGTGTTGTCCTGTGAGAACTATTTATCTCTAAAAAGTCAATTTTCCATTAGGAAAAACAGCCCTATTTATAGCTTTGTGACAATGTGTTTTCCCGCTAATCCAAGTCAAAATTTTATTAATCTTAAGAAGTAGGAGAACCCATAAAGAAACACTTCATTCTTCAGTTTATCGCAAACATTCAAAATCAACAGGAGATACATGGTTTTCACTGGACAGGAAAGTAAAAAGTCGCCTCTAAGATGTAGTAGAGTACAAGTACATAGTAGCATAAAATGGACATATAAATACCTAAAATCTGCACTTTAGTACAGTACTTGAGTAAATGTACTTGGTTACAGTATATGAAGTATATAGACTGCAGTATAGTGATTCTATGTTAATGAGAATCTGTGGTGGTCTACCTTGATGTGGCGGTACAGCTGGGTTGGGAAGCTCTCTTTCTCCGCATGTCTCTCCTTGTTGCTTGACGTGTCGATGGTCATGTCGGGGGAGAGACGATCTGGATCCTGCTGTAGTCTCATAGACTGTGCGGAACAGGGATGGTGAACAGTCAACAGAAAAGTACCTGTGGCTCTTTTACTTTACCAATGTCAATGTCTCAATAAAATCAAGAATGCAAATGTTAACTCGAATATTCAAATGTTTCTTTTTAATGCAGTGTTGTTGTCCCACAATGCAATGCTTGATGGACATGAAGGAACTCCTTGCTGCTTGAAAAGTGTAAAAGCAAATTGTTAATGGGGGTGCTGAATTTTGTATGTGAAGGCAGACTAGAGTTATTGAGCCCTTACTCTTGCTCCCAGCTTCTGCCGTCATCTGATCAAGGCCTTTTATCTGCTCCTCGCTCGCATTTGAAATCCAGAGGTGTGTTTGAGGTTGTAGCATCTAATCTCTGGAACAGCCTTCCCCTCTCCATCAAAACTGCTGAATCTCTGGCTTGTTTTTAAACTTGTGTCTTTAAGTTAGCCTTTTTATAATTACTCTTTTTTTTCCTTAAGCACTGTGCATATGTAGGTGTCTTTGTGTGTCTTTTTGTATGTCTGAATGTTTTAAAAAAGTGCTATTTAAATAATAATAATAATAATAATCTTTAAACTATCTTTAAACCTGTGTTTACACCTGTATTACATTATCACTCTTACAATATTGCTGTTTCAGTGCAAACTAAGCATCAATTACAAATTAAATTGCACATCAGTTACTTTGTCAAATCCATAGAGCCTACTGTATCAAACAAATAAAAATTATGGTTTTGTTTTTTTACTGTATTTTTTTCTAATGAGCTTTTTTCTATTAAAGCCCCAGAAATGTTGGTTTCAAAGTAGTTCTAGGTAAGATGAAATGCTCATAACTAAATGAGCAAAAATCAAAGCTTCCATTCTGAAAGAAAAAAAAACGTCCTCACTTAGGCTGTTATTATATAATTAAGGCTCAGCTAATCTGCTTCATCAGAACTGTGTGGTTTGATCTGATTTAATGACAGCAGTCAAGTTTCCATGCAAATTTAGTGCAAGAATTCCCAGAACATCAGCGAAAGAAAATGCTAATTAAAGTGTGATTCCTCCTCCAAACATGATGCAAATATTAAGAGTTTGGCGCATTGAGATAAACGGTAGATGGCGCTGATTCTCAAGACAGGTGCCACCATATTGTAGAAGACAAGAACAAGATGACATAATAAAACAAAATGTGGTAACTGTGATGGAAATATGACATTTATGTTTTATTTGTGTATTCATTTCTAAATGTATCAGTGGAGCAGAGCCTTCAGTGGACATAACATGCTTCATGTACATGATTAATTCTGTTTTCATTGCACTTTGTCATATTTTACTTTTTTCTTAGTTCTTTTATGTCCAAATTATAAATGTGTATCAAAGTTAGCCTGGCTCGCTTCAGACCAGTGAGAAGAGCATCAGACAAAATAAAAAATACAGAAAACTCTCCTGTGATTTAACCAAAGCTGCTCTAACTTTGGCAGAAAAAAAAACCATGTGTTCATGTTGGACAACATCACTGAGAGTAAAAACCTGACCGAATAAATATGTCTTCAGAGGAGAAATGACGGAGATCATTTTGGAATCTTTGAGTCACGATCAAAGAGTGCGACACTGATTTAGTGGCATCCCTTGTCACATAATTAGAGTGAGTACTGAGAGGAATATTGATCGGTACACTCACGCCAACTTGTCCCAGGAGCCCCATGAGGCGAGAAGGAGGCACAACACTGACCTCCCTCGCAAGCGCCTCGGCTATTGCCATGCGCCTCTTCTCCTTGCTGCTGCCTTTTGGGTACGCCTGCAGCAAGAAGGAAAGGAACGTTACTTTAAAAGTAAACCGCTTCCTGGCACGGTTGTGTAAATGTAAAAAAAACTTTTCTTGTCTTACCTCACGAGGGTCAAAGTAGGAGCATGTTAGCAGGTTCTCCAAATGGAGGTACCTCTCCGGCTGCGTCTGCTTCAACATGATCATGGGGTCAGTTTGTCTGAGGAGCGAGCGAGCTGCTCCCACCTCCCTCATTTCAATCAGCTCCATTACAACCTGTTGAAGAGATCAGGGCTCATCAGATGCTGCTCATCAAAAAAACTCAAGCCAAGAAAATCCGATCAATACAAAGCCTACCTGCTCATAAAGATCAATGAGTGTGTTGTCAGGCAACTTGAGGGACTCGATAGCCAGTAGGACGGAGTCCCAGTGTCCGCTCTTTATATCTGCAATGAAACTGTCAATGCTTTCCACTGTGTTGAGTGACAGAGTGGTTTCCTCCTGTAAGGTGGTCAGTGTTCGGTAGAGGTTGTTCTCCTTGAGGTACTGCATTATCAGGCGGATCACACTGGTGAAGGAAGGTTATCTGTTACAACCACTCGCTGACTGATAATCCTGTACAAAGCCTGTAGAGTTATAAAGTCTGAAGGGTAAATGTCATACAAGAATTGTTTACCAGTTGGAGTCTGTGTTCAGGATATGGTCATAAACAAGCAACACCAAAACATTTTCTCTGTGGAAGTGATTCTGTTTTGGTACCTTTTCTCTGCTGTATCTTGATTTTGTCACTGTTTATTACTTCTGGCACACTACTGATTCTGAGAGATCAACTAGACACTAAAATGTATTCGTTTTATTTCTAGATGCTGCCAGCGCGTGCATGTGCGCGCACGCACACACACACACACACAGTTTCATGGCCTTTCACGTGCACTTTTGTCCAGAGACATTCATCTAGAGACAGTGGCCTGGTGATCATCCATTGATGCTCTGTGCCACTTTTTATACTACATTTTCTCCCATTTACTACCAACACTGAATCTATTGTCAAACGTGGACAACAGAGAATCCATTTGATGAGGAAGCTGAACTCTTTCAATGTCAGTGAGAGGATTTTAAGTAATTTTTATTGTTCATTTATTGAAAGTCTTTTAACATTTTCTTTTATCTGTTGGTTCAATGGATTATCCATTAAGGACAAGAACAGCCTAAATAGCATTGTGAAGGTTTGCTCCAAGATCATTGGAGTCAAGCAAAGAGACTTGTGTTCCCTCTGGGAGAATCAGGTTAAAAAGAAGGCAAAGTATATTCTCAGCCAACCTGATCATGTTTTGTCTTGTCAGTTCACGGTGATGCCTTCAGGCCGCCGTTACCATGTACCTCTGAGGAAAACTAACAGATACTCCAAATCTTTCATTCCTACTGCTATCAGGCTACTAAACTCAGACAGTAGTCATTTTAAATGATTTTTTTTGACTGTGCCTTTACATGGTAACACATGTAACAAATGTCTATTTATTTATAATCTATTTATTGCTATTTATTTTACTTTAGTTATCTTGGTGTCCTTCACCGACCTCTGTTTGTTTGTTTGTTGACCTGTGCTTTTTGACATGTAACATGATGTTGGATGTTGTTTGTGTGATTGTGGATGGGGTAAGCTGCAAATGAATTGCCCTCCTTGGGATCAATAAAGTTGTCTGAATCTGAATCTGAAGATCCTATTAAATCAACAGGCACATGTGGATGAAGAGCACAACAGCCCAGACCCGCCTCTCTCTTCTCAGTCTCAGCATAATCAGCAAGAACATCAGATTAAATGACTCAAAGCGACCATTTGATCAGCCTCACGGGGCAGATTGGCCAAACGTTTAGCATACTGACCAGTAAACATTATATTAATAATGACAGGGTATCGGGCATTGGATGGGGGGGGGCTCCCAGACCAATTAAACAAACGCCACATGGGCGCACAAACTACGCATAGCAGCGTAAAAGAAGACGGATAGGTTCGTTAGTATAACTGTGTATTTCTTTAAATTAAACATTTAGGTACACGTGTCATATCGTAAGAAATATTATATATCACATTTTATTTTAAGGCGGAACTTTTCGAAATACGAAAACGTAACAGCAAAATTACCATAAGACTATAATTTTCTAAATGAACACCAGTGATTCCATAAACAGTAGATACAATCTTTAAGCGTAATGCGTAATGTACACCTGCATACTCATGACAGACCCACGCAACTCTCATATATTTAAGTAGAACTGATGTTTTCTTTATGTACAGTCACACAGGTGGTCTTATCATTGTTACTTGTATCTTATCATCCCCAAACTATCACTGAAACTCGTTGTTTACACAAAATAAAATAAAAGGGAGGGAAAGGAAACCGCACTTACTCTGAGGGCTCCATCTCCGCAGCCATGCTGGTGTTGTCTCCTGCTATTGCCGCACTGGAATAACAGTGTGGCGGCTTGGCTCGGGCTCGGCGCTCGCTAGAGCCACGTGAAAGCCGTCTACTGAGGACCACCCATTACACGTGCTTCTCTTGTGTCTCTCATTTTTTGCGGCGGGCAGCAATACCAAACTTGTGACTACGCTGCCACACAAAGTCTTGTCACCCGTCCCTCCCTCCCCATGTCCGTGACGCATGCCGATACACAGAAGAAACTATTTCTGGGCACGTTGTGTGCAGGAGATGCTGCGGAGGCAGCAGCAGTCAGCCACGACAACAGCTGCATCAGCACCACGGATAGAACCTCGTGGCTCAGAGCGTGCTCGCCTTCAGGAGCCATCGCGCAGGAGCCAAAACATCGCTCCAAACGTCCTCTAACGGAATGTCACCTCACTGCTCATCAATATGCAGATCCAGAGCTGAGTGCGTCTGCGCCTTAAGAGCATATTTCCCCCGAGTTGCACATTATTTCGCGCATTTAATCCCTGCATACATGGTAATTACAAGCCATTAGGTCTTCCTGTAAGTACACACTGCGGGTACAATGGCCTAGTGGGTTCAGTGACAGTGTTTATTGAATGTGTCTGCCTCTGTCTATAGCATTGACTTTATGTAGAACAGAAAACAAACGGTCTGTAGGTCCACACCCACAAATAGCCTAAACCTGTTGGTAAACAGGAGCCTTGTTAATCCAGAACAGACACTCTAACCTTGCAAGGGCATTGTTTGATTTGGTAATTCATACTTTCCCTGGAGGAACAGTTGTAATAGCATGTGTCTTGATTTGACTTGGACTAGACTAGTGGCGGCTCTGTTCAGCAGCAGCAGAAATGTCACTAAAGGAAGATTTGCGTTACATTGAGGACTCCGGCATTAGAATCAGCATTTATTGTAGATCACTTCTCAAGCTCACCTTTGTGGTGATGTGCTGCAGATATTGGGTGCAGTTTTTCAGTGTTGTTTGATATAGCCTCCTGAAATCTATGACAATTATAAAAAGAGAGTGCAATAGGTCTCCTAAGATGATCTCTCTATTTGTGGGAAAGACATCTTGATCATTCATTCCCTGAAGCAATTCCCTTGAGGACATTCTATGATTAAGCTATACAAAAATCTGACAAAAAGATTATATGAAGTAAATTCTTTCAACGCACTTCGTTTCTCAATGAGGGGGCTGTGATGGCCGAGTGGTTAAGGCGTTGGATTCGAAATCCAATGGGGTTTTCCCGCGCAGGTTCAAACCCTGCTCACAGCGTTCGTGTCTTCACCTTTGATCAATGAAGTAATAGATCTAGTCCAAAAACAGGCTGTCGAAAAAGTACTGAAACGTAAAAGCTTTTCAAATAAGCCTAATTTAGGCTCCTGGATATATGGAAAATAGTGTTCAACTGATAACTCTCCCAGTCAATGATTTCCAATTCCAAGCATTTAACTAGAGAATAACCTCATAAAACATAAAACAAAATATAAAAAAATGCTCTGACTTAACTGCAATATTTCATGTTACAGCTGCGTTGACATATCGCGAGAACAGCACCGAGAGCTTCTGAGCAGCATTCGGCACAGGTGAGCGCTAATTGCCTACGCGACCACGTTATGTGAACGAGAGTTTTTCCTGTGAACCAGCACTTTTCAGAGTGAGTGTTGTGTTTTCTTGAACATCCTCCTGCACCGCTGCAGTCTATGAAGAAGTTTGCATTTCATACGTTCACTCATATTAAAGCTCATTTCCCCTTTTCCTGTCCAAGTGTGCGAAACATGCCGATGAACAACAACCAGGTGAGTAATGTTCCAGGTAGATTCCGTTCTCACACGACATCAACACCTGCTGAATGAAGTCTTTCTAATGTTTGTACCCAGTGAGTTCGTAAAAACGTCTCCTGGTTGAATTTTGTAGTAGGATAAATCTTTTGGTAGATGTCAGGTTCCCAAATTAATCAAAAGTCTCCTAAACAGGGCCGAATTATTGGGGGCTTACACAGTGTTTATTAATTAAAACGTTTAATTAACATTTTAATGAAGTATCTGTCTCTGTTGTTGTCTTGCAGAAGGGACAGAGTGCAGCTGCCAGACTGGCCAAGCTGCCAATGGTTTGCTCAGCTTGTACCAGGCTGTCAGTCTTGTACATTGACACTAAATGCAGTCACCCCAACCTGAGGTCTGTGTGTGAGGGGCTGGAGAGCAGTGTGACAGCAGTACTTTCACCTGTCATTGTCAAACTGGAGCCCCAGAGTGAGTAACATTGTATTGTCTTACTGTAGGTCTACTCCCTGCACATGCCAGGGAATTAATTGCAACTATATGATTATTGCCATTCTCGATGAGTCTGTTAATTATTTAATATAATCATTAGTTCAAAATCCAAATATATTCAACTTACAATTCTTACATTTTTGTAAATTCATAATTTTGAACCAGCAAATATTTTGAATTATTCCTTAATAAATGATGGTCACCAATCTATTCAGGCTGAACTGAAAGGCTAGCTGCAGCTGAGTCTAGTTGGCTATCTTACTAATTTCTATCGTGTAATATTTTCTTAAATGGTAAAATAGATGTCATAAAATCAGATATAAATCAATTTTTACCAAATATAGTTACTGCCTTTTGTCTTTGCAAGTCATTTAAATGTATAGTGTAATGTATTAAATGTATAGTCAATTGATAGATTCCACTCTAATGATTTTTTGAGGCTCTATAACAGGATAAGTTTCATACATACCCGATAGGTAATAGGCCTAACTTCATAGTTATATAAAATTAATATAAATGAAGACGGCAGGTGTCATTCATTCTAGAAATGATAAAACTTTTCAGTAATGGCTTCATTGTCTGTATTATTTCCAGTTTCCATTGCTAATGATATTGCATGTAAAAGTCTTGACTGGCTGGAGACTACATTCCCGGTGCTTCACACTCCCACAGAGCAGGTATGCTTCTTCTCCTCTTTTGAAAGATTGAAGAGTAACGCACATTGCACAATTCTCCTCAACTAGCACAAGAAGAAACCACCATATCTCCTGGTTTGTGTCTGTCTCACCCAGATTGTTGCCACTGCAAAGAATAAGATGCATGAGATCCAGGATGTGGTGAGCATTGCAGCGAATGGGTCCGTGGACTGTGTACACATGGCGGTCACATGGCTGATGGGCAGGATGCAGCAGGCTGATGACTGGGCTGAGCAGCCCCTTGTGGAGAGAGCCGTCAGTGTGGCCAGTGTGGGACTGGACTCTGCGCTGATGATGTCAGAGGCTCTGATGGACCGAGTGCTTCCTCCCACTGAAGAAGATAAAGGTCTGTAGCTTATTGTAGAGTTACTGATGTAATGAAGTCACATTCAACTCACACACTTGCCTTCATTCTTTGCTGACTTCATAGAAGAAGCAGCTCACAAGCTGTGTGAGGGTTTTGAGATGGCCACACCCGGGAGAAGTTACCCTGTCCGACTGGTTTCACTCGGTGCCAAGCTGTATGGGAGGACCTACCTCATGGTAGGGTCCAAGATGCAATCTGCTCAGGTGTACTTTGAGTACAGCTGAAAGGAATTGTTGGACATTTTGGGAAATACGCTTATTTGAATTAGTTGGCGAGAGTAAGATGAGAGCATCGATACCTCTACCTGTCCATTACATATGAAGCTACGGCCAGCAGCTGTTTAGCTTAGCACAAAGACTGGAAACAGAGTAAGAGCTTTCATGCCTCAAGGTAACAATTTCAAATTAAAGGGACAGTTCACCCCAAAATCCAAAATACATATTTTTGGCTCTGGCTTGTAGAGATATGTATCCGTCTAGATTGCTGTGTGAGTTGCTCAGTTTTGGAGATATTGGCTGTTGAGATTTCTGCCTTTTCTCAAATATAATGGAATCAGATTGCACTGCCGGTGACTCAAGATAACTTACTGACACAGGCCATGTTGTGAGAAGTTTCCTGTACTAGACAATAGAAACTGTTTCTTGGCCCAGTGTAGTAGATACTTGAGGTAAGGGCGAGTTGATAGAAAATAAAGCTATGCAACTTGTTTGTCCTTTTTGGAGTTTCCACTGGTTGTCTTGGAACCTCACAGCGATGTTAATACATAAGTGGTATTGATTTTTTTTAATGTAACTCTGCAACAAAGTGACTGATAGCATTTTCCAAAATGTCAAACGATTCCTTTAACAAGAGGTGGAAGGGTGGTTGAGTGTGGAGCCCTATATGCATTGGTGTAGCAAACAGAACAAACTCTTTAAATTGATACTGACTTTATAATGGAGTTTTATCTAGGAAATAACAGTTACTCAACAGCTTAGATTAAACTCGCACAAGAATTAAGCCTTAATTACACTGAACAAAAATATAAACGCAACACTTTTGTTTTTGCTCCAATTTTTTGAGTTGAAGACTTATTCTATGTACACAAAATTTTATTGTGACCAGCCTAAGGCACACCTGTGCAATAATCATGCTGTCTAATCAGCATCTTGATATGCCACACCTG
>JBBPCS010000283.1:1576937-1602000 GCA_037974645.1 Hollardia meadi
CTCGCCCGCAGACAGCTGCTGAGCTCCGGGGAGCTTTCGGACAGAGGGGCGGGGGCAGAGCGGAGCTTCTCGAGGAATTAACACAACGAGTCACATCAGATTCTGTTCGGATCCGATGTACTTTACTTTGTGAACGTACAGACGTATAGCGACGAGAGAGTGGACAGAAACAACCGGCTGCTCTGCAGTCCAGCCAAAAAAGGTTGCACCACAACAATGATTTGCTCTCGTACAAATGCTCCCAAATATATTTTGAGGTCGCACAGACTAAATTTCAGGCGCATATGCGACCAAAATGGTCACAATTTCAAGCCCTGCATTTCCACACGATTGAAGTAGCTCCCTTTTTAGGAGCTAAATCGTCGTCATCGGAGGATGTCGCTGCCTGGGCTGACACTGCTCTCGTTCTCAGACATCTTTGGGCTTGTGTCGTTGTTGAACGCATGCACGCTAGAGAACGTAAATGCGTCACACGTCATCGCGTCGCTATATCTTTGATATTGACATATGACACTTTCACGTAAAAATTTATACCGGTATTATCGTGGACTGTATATGGCACAGCCCTATCCTACATACAACATTTTTTTGGCACCCCTCAGAGAGGTTTAAGCCACTAACTGTACACGGGCCAATCATGCTTACTGTTATGCTCTGTTAATTCTGAGCCAGGAAAAACCCTGGCAAGACTTGTCATATTACCCCAAAAGCCAATCAGCATTTACATTTCCCCACTGCTTTAATAGTTGTCCTAAATATTTTTAGATTAATATGTTAAACACAAACTTATCCATCCTTGAGCTCAATATTTTGAAGAAATCCAGTCATGTTGCTTATGATCAAGTTTCAGTGGAATATAGATCAATACCCAATTTTTTTTTTAAAAACAAAAAAAAACTTTCAGTGATCCCATATATCTTGGAGGATCAAGTAAAATCTTACAATGCTATAAAAAGTTCTCATCTTACCTTCTTTAGTCAGGGGTCTCCTCACGACATACTGCCTAACATCATCCTCCTTAGCCAGGTTGAAGAGCTTGCGGATCTTGCTGGCCCTCTTGGGACCAAGACGACGAGGGACAGTGCTGGAGGTCAGCCCGGGAATGTCCTTCTCACCTGAGAATAACCAGATCAGGAGTCGAGTCAAAACGATCAAGTTCATCAAAGTTCAATTCAGAAACTGCACTGCTTACATCTTAAGTACCTGCATGATTTTCAACAAGCAATAAAAAACAGTTTTTAAAAAAACAAACACAAAAAAAGGTACAGAATACAAAGAAAAAAGGCAGCTGCCTGCAGCAAAATGACCATAAGTCCAACTACATTTGAGGAAATCTGACGAGTGCCATGCTCACTGTCTTCCATCAACTGGGCACTGCACCAATGTCAAAGAATCAAACTGCTGCATTCGGATATATATTAAGAGCAACAACTTTCATTTCATTCTAATACTAGTGTGGACAAGACACAATGAGAGAGCAATGCAGTTCAACCATCCACTGATCCAGGATCTGGTCGCATCTGGTAAGCAGCTCCACAGTTACTCTGGCAACACACTGTCCCCCCTTAATGACTACAGACCAATCAAAAAGGGTCTACTGGTGTGCCACAAATAATTTAGAGGCGATATTAAGAGACATTCCCAGACCTCAGATTAGGTCATCAGAAATAAACCTGCACTGTGTAGCAAAGAATTTTAAGTTGGTTTATGATTTAATATTTTTCTATTGTATCCAATTTACCATTTCCAGAAAATGGTCCACATGAGCCAGACTGAAGACATTACCTTTCTTGACGATGACCAAGTTGAGAACGCTGAGGTTGGCATCAACAATGCAACCGCGGACAGACTTGCGCTTGCGCTCGCCAGTCCTGCGGGGACGGTAGCAGGAGTGGCCCTTGCTGAGCAGCAGGCGCACACGGCCGTGGGTCAGCACACCCTGCTTCATGGGGAAGCCCTGCTTGTCGTTGCCTCCGCTGATGCGCACCACATAACCCTGCAGAAGTAGCGAAAACGAGTCGTTTCTTCTCTGCTTTTCATTTAGGGTACATGATACACAGCATCTCAATGAAAAGGGGTTAAGACCTTAAGATCACTTTCCCATTCAAATTTATAATTTCACTTAATTTTTTAACTCAAATAGAGCTGCAAAGTTTGAGCTTTAAGGATTAAGACTGTAGTTTTATAGCCAAATGCACTTCAGTATTTATGTGGCTACAATAAGCAAAGCAGGGGCGCCAGTGACTCAGAAGTTAGAACAGATCATCTATTGATTGCAGGCTTGGTGGTTTGATTCCCAGCTCCTCCTGTCCACATATCAAAGTGTTGTTGAGTGAGACACTGAATCCCAACTGCTCCCAATGGCCAGGCCCACATCTTGTATGATTAAATGCAATCTATTTACCAGTTCCTCAGGCCTGTGGTGTTGGCACAGAACTTGGCACGCACAACTTTGGCTTTTTGGCTTAATTTTGCAACATAACTTTCTTACCCATGTTTAGACTTAACTTGCTGAGTTAACTAGTAATTTGTTTGAGGATGAAAGGGAATTGAGAGAGCAATGCCGTTTCAATCAGACATGGTTATATGGTCTGGTAACATCTGGTATGCAGCTCTGCAGCTTCTCTGGCAACACACTGTCCCCCCTTAATGGCTACATATCAGTCAGAAAGGGTCTACTGGTGTGCCACAATATGCAACACAATTTCAGCAAGTTTACGTGAAAATGTACACTCTGTACCATGAGGTACCAAGTTTACATCAGGACCTACCACATCAAAGTACAAGCATCACAACATTACCTTCCACTCATCTCCCAGAGGGTCAGCAGCCACCTCAGTGGCCATTCTCTTCTCATAGAAAGTACGCAGCTTACGCTCATCATCAACTTCAATCAGCTTCTGACAGCCAGTAGCGGGGAATGAGATGTTCAGCTGAAAAACAAAGATGAAATTTAGTTGTTACTACATGTACTTAAACGTGTTACAATTCCACATAGGTCATAGCAGGTTATCAATCGTCCTTATGCAGGCATGTGTAGTAGGTAACGTTAGCTGTGTATAACGTGAAGCAGGGACATAATTAGTAGTGGACTTCTGGGATCAAACATATGGGTAATAATACCGCTAAGTGCTCGCATATTTGGGCCAAAGTTAAAATCAGAGAGCAATTCATTGCCTCGGAGGCCTGGTAGCTTCTCTGCCGATTAACAACTCATATAGCCGGCTAATCTTAGCTTCCTGTACAGTTAGCATTTATACAACTAGTTTAACGGCTAACATAAACGGACAACGCGGATAACATGAAAAGTCCAAGTATCGTTAGCTCTAAAAGTTTGAAACTGCATTCAACTGAGACCTGAACTCGGGGCACATTTCTCTCAGTGTGCGGCCATGTTTCTACAGCTCACTAGCCGACAGAATCGTTAGCGCTGGCTTTTATCATAATCAAAACTCATCCTAAGTTTCAGAGCCATGGCTGCAACATCACATTATTCCGCTTTAGAGTTCAGAATCATGGCATTCATCAGATAGGAATATTTTTGATGAAAATATCGTTCTACAAAGATTTATAGTTAGGGAAACATTGTACCTTCATTTTGCCAAACCGGCCCTACCACGGTCCGCCACGGAAAAGAGACCGGACTTCCGCTTCGAGGTCTCACATAGGCCTCAAATGTTATCGCGATAACTGGCTCGCTGTAATTTTCTCATTGACTCAAGCTGAAGGTTATTAAACAAAGTTCATGCCAACAAACTAAAGCCAACGAACGAAACTAAATTAAAATTATTAACTGAATTGAAATACGGTATATGTCCTTATCTGTTATGTTTATTTTATTTTATTTTCTTATTTAATTAATTGTGTGTTTTTCGTTTTCATAATATAATAATATAAATAGGCAGTATCCCAGCACAAGAGATGAAAGGCTGAAGACAAAGCATTTTCCTAAAACTCAAAGCAAGATGAAACAAAACACATTAACAAATCATATTAATTAGCCTAATGGTTATGACCATGTAAGGAAGCTGTAAGATAACATCATGAGGACATTATTGAGTCACTGAGCATGCGTCGGCCAGAGGGTGCCAGAGAGTAGTTAAGGAGCTGTGATGTCCAGATAATTACCTTCCCACTCCAGTCAGGGAAAAATCCAGTTAAGTACTGCTCAAATACACACATCACGTTGAGCATTTAGTAGTTCATTTATGCAGTTTTTAAGAATACTTGTGTCATAGGCTACTACATAGGCTTTACAGCAGCTACTGAACAAAATTTCTCATTTTACATTGTGAAAAAAACAGACCTCTTTATGAACTTAATTAACCACAAGAAGATCATTTACAACAAAGGTGACATTGCAAAAAAAAAGTTTAAAAAAAAGGCACCAGTCAGGGTTCTGTTCGAGCAACGAAGGAGATACAATAGATAAACAAACACCATAAAATGGATAAATACATAAAATACAGCTAAACACTCAGATAATGTACACATTCACAAGTCTTTTGGCATATTTGTCTTTATAGAGTTCAAATGTGACAGGAAATAACAGAATTCTTTATGTGAGGTCAGAAAACCTTTCCAAAATATTACCTTATATGTAAATATAATTTACCAAGTAGCCTATAACAACAGCATCTATAGGATCAAATGATGTCCTTCATCTGTCACAAAAATACTGACAATGAATTGACATAATGAGTCAAAATGTCTGCTATGAAAGAGGCCCATTATTAAGTTTATTACTTACACCTATATGTAAAGAACGATGATTAAAAGAAATACTTTGAATTTTACATTCAAATTCTGATTTAGGTAGATATACAAGAGTATTATCAGCTATGCTGGTAAAGTTAATGGTAGACCCATATTATTTATCATATCTAATTATTATTTATCTATTATTGATGCAGAAAGAAATATGCAGGGGGTTTTTTACGTCGTAGCTGGTCGAGATGGAGGTTATTCTAGCTGCTCTATATATGGATGGATATCTTAATTTATCATAAAGCAAAGTATCCTATTTTACACAAGCGTGTGTATGATATAGGGTCTTATAATGTGTAAATTAACGAGTAGCCGCTAGAGAGATTTAGTCAAGAGTACAAGAAATCATATAGTAAGTATAAGTGTAAAATATCATAAAGTGGAAATAAGATAAAATAAGCTAAGATAGTAGGCCTAAAGTACAGTTAGCCTACCTCAGAAATGTACTTAAGTGTAGTAGGCTACTTAAGTGAAACTAAGTTAGTCTACACCACTACAAACACAACTGATTGACACAAAACTACAAGAATGCGCTAATCCCCCCTCTCTTGAGTAGTTGTATAGGTTTTATACTCGAAAACAAACCTCGACTTCCGGACCCAAGACCGCTGTGGGCACATTTCGCCGAAGAAGGAAGTAGACAGGAGTGAAACCTCTTGCGGCGCTTGAATCCTCTTTGGCTCGAGACCCATGCAGCTGTCAATGCACACAGCACTGATCGTCACGACAAGCAGGAGGCTTTGTGGAAGGACAGAGGCTTTAAAATGCAGCTCAGCGGCGCTTTATGTTCTATATCACATTGTTGGATGTGCAATACGTGTCAGGTCTCCGACGTTAGAATCTAGCGTGTGACCAACGAGCCGAGAGATACTGACTTTTTGTCATCTTTGCAGTGCTGTCTGCTCTATAATGTCCACCCGACAGAACTAGTCCAGACATGAGTAACGTTAATCTGATATTCTGGGACCAGTTGCAGGCTGGCAGCTCCGAGGTGGACTGGTGTGAAGGCAATTACCTAATTTACCCCAGCATCGCTGAATTTTACAACACGGTCGGTTTGAAGGATTCTAGCTAATGTGTTTGTTTGTTTTTTTGCTTGTTTGTTAGCTTTGTTTACAGTTACAGCTAGACCGCATCCTTTCTGACTTTGTTTTTCTTACGTATTGCACTGCTTTCTTAATATTATTCTCAGGTTAGCTACAGTTTGGCTGCTTTTCGGCTTCAGCATCATGATGTTTACTGTTAGATCTGGTTACAAATGTTCCTTTTTTTCATTTCCACTGCCTGATTGTTTGTTGAAGGAGGTCCGCGCGCTGATCGACTTCTGACAAACACCTTGTCATTGAGCCACACGACCAGTTCAACTCTGCTGTATGTTTTGCTCATAGCTTTCCTTTGTGTATCATTTCAGATCAGCAACATTTTGTTTTTTGTTTTGCCGCCCATATTAATGTGCTTGTTCCGCCAATATGCAACACATTTCAACAGTGGGATTTACCTCATATGGATTCTCCTGGTCGTGGTTGGTAAGTTGGCTGGCTGACACACTGTGTGATGACCTCTTAACCTTCATGTTTCTGTTCAGCTTTGTGGGAGACCTTCATCATAATGTCACTCCACTCAGCTCACAAATCATGTAACTCATACTAATCTATATAACTACATGAAATATATACATTCTGTAAAATGTTAGACTTGTATTTTATCGGACAGTGAATATAATATTAAACATGCTCTATATCTGCGGTATGTAGTGTTGATAAAGGGTGTAGTAGAGTGTAATATGCCATAAGAGAGAATTCATTATTGCTGAAACAATTAGGTGAGTATATTAATTTGAACATTAATTGGCAACAATTTAGTTTAAAGTCGCAGGTTCCAGCTTCTGAAATGTTAATATTTGCTGGTTTTCTGAGCCTTCTATGATAGTAAACTGAATATTTTGGGCTTTTGAACTGTTGTTTGCAATTAAAATGTCAACTTGGGCTCTGGGCAGTGTGAAAGGCCTTTTTCACTATTTTCCCACATTATAAACCAAAACGGTGATCAATTTATTGAGAAATTTCTAAGACAGAGAATGAATTGGCAATACTTTTGATAATCGATAAACTCTTCAAGACATTTTCTAAGCAAAATGTCACTGGTTACAGCTTCTCAAATGTGTTCCCAAATGAATATTTCCTTTATGATAGGAAACTCAGTATTTTGTAATGTTTGCGACTGTTGAATTAACATTAAAATGTATCAACTTGAGCTCTGGATATTGGAAAAGCTGTTTTACATTATGAACCAAAATCAATTTATTGAGACAATAATCTGCAGATGAATCGTGCAATGAAAATAATCTAATAATTGCAGCCCTGAAATACACAAACATTGTGAGTACATCACAAGGATCATGAGTTCTACATTTTACAACATATAGAATTGTATGTAAGTGCAACAACAACAGCGACACAGTTTGGATGTTTTCTCAGCTGTGGTCTGTCACTGTCCTCAGTTACAGCTTTAGGACACCCTGAATCATTTCACCCTCTAAGATTATGACTAGGCTTATTCATCGGTGGGATGAATAAGCCTATTGCCTGAAGATTTAATTTGATTTAACACAGTAGTTCAGTCTTAAATGGTGCTACTGTATTCAAATGACAGTACTGAAGAGATTACAGTTCCTTGTTCCCCTGCTGCTGTTTATGAAAACACTCCGGTTGCAGTTTCAGCAAATATAACCTGACATACCCCCCCCCCCCCCCGTCTGTTCTGACAGGTGACCTTAATGTATGATAGAAACAACTGGAGCCGTTGAATAGGATTTGCATAACTGACTTAGCCACGAGAACTTGAACAAAGAGTCAAAATAAGAAATTTATTTACATTCTGCTTTGTTTAACTTTGTAACGTCAGTGTAGTGTCCCATGTTTCCTACTCAACCTTTTTTTATAAAATAAAGGCTCCTCTTTTCGCTTTCCATAACACTGCTCTGACTGCATTGTCAGGAATCTGGAGGCTATTAAAGCTTTAAAAATTGCAGCTGACACAGGGGTTACATGGTTTCATCTCTCTTCCAACTGTCTCTGTAGTTAGGGTGACATTTGATCCAAGCAGAAAAAACAACAACCCTATATCTTCTTAAAGGAACAGTTCACCCAAAAAAGAAAATTCACTCATTATCAACTTATCCCCACCATGCCGATGAAAAGTCGGGTGCAGTTTCCTAATCCACAGAAAAACATTGCAGCGTTCTCCTAAACAACTGAAGCAGCCGGGGACAGAACAAACAACAGAATAACTCATGGAGAGAGATCCCAAATTGACTTGAAAATACTTTATTTACACCCTTTTTTTAAAGCCGAAATCTTTACTGTAGCCGCTAAGCTAAAAGCTTTAGCACGCACCCCGTCTGAACTGGGTGGAAAAAGGATGTAAATTACATCTTTACTAGTCAGTTTGGGATCTTTGTGCTTCCAGATAGTTGGATTACACCAGATGAGCTGTATGGAGCCATTTTATGTTTCTTTTCCAGTTCTTCCCCAGTTTCTTCAGTTCAGCCTGTAACATTTTGCTGTGAAGGTCCAACAATGTTTTGTGGCCTGAGAAACTTGACCATACTTTCCATCGGCATTGGGGTGAGTAGATAATGACTGAATTTTCATTTTTGGGGTGAACTGTTTCTTTAAGTCTTGGCCTCAGCGGTGTGAGGACAAAACTGGTCCAAATTTTCCCAAATCAATCTTCACATGTCTCCTTTTGTGCAACTAACAGTCCAAAATGTTTAGTTTGCTGTCAGAGATCACTAAGAAAAGCAGCTCATATTTACATTTTAGAAGCTGGAACCTATTAATTTTTTGCTGTTTTTGGTAGAAAAATTGAATATTTCCATGAGAAAGTTACTGGTCTCTGTACTTGTTTTGACTTCCAGTGACATAAGAGTCCACCGACAGGTCTCCATGATGAGTAACCGTCTGTTTGGATAAGAAGTTTGTTAAAAATGTAGAAATCTCCTACAGCACCTGTTATCAAAACAGATTATGCTGACAATAGAACGTCTGTTGGCCTGTGATAACAAACGGGCACTAACTGATCCCTCCCTCCACAGGATTGTAAAACTCACACAAACACTAGTTCCTAAGTAACCATTTGTAATGTATTTGTTTGTTCCACTGTGGCTCTTTGTTTAAAATAGGGGGTATTTCTCAGTGTCAGTGTCTGTTTGAAATGGTCCCATTTAGAAATGACATTTGAAACGTTCGATACATTTTTCATCCTCTTGATTACTTTTTACATTTTTCTTTCTTTTCAAATGGACACATAAGTGTTTTTATTTTAAATACTTTCTCTCTGTCTCTCTTCTGACAAACATTTCTCTGCTTCTGTTTCCTTTGTCTCTCTCTCTCTCTCTCTCTCTATCTCTCTCTCTCTCTCTCTCAGGCATTGGTTCGACATATTTTCACGCCACCCTCAGCTTCCTCGGACAGATGCTGGATGAGTTGGCCATCTTATGGGTGCTCATGTGTGCCATTGCCATGTGGTTTCCTAAGCGATACCTACCCAGGATGTTCAGGAGGGACAGGTATGGTGACCGTTGTCATGCTGCATCAGAATAACTACCTTTAGAAGCTCAGAACTATTGTGCAGGTGTAACGTGTTGGTCTAGCCATGTGACATGTAAGAAGGTTTTCATCACAATTTATGACTACAGCAGCTGATTTACATGCCTTTAACTGAATTTATGATTAACATCACTTGTATCTATTATTCTTGGTAGGCAGACAGTATTATTTTTGAGCAGATTCCTCTCCACTGTGTTGTCATATGACGTGTCCACTGCTATGAGTCCCTGTTTAATAATAGGCCTGTCGGAGATAGCTGACACCAGTAAAAGCTGCATCACATGTCTTCACTTCTCTTTCCATTGTCACAGAACTCTCATGGCTGCTCTTTCACTTCAGGCTGTCACTCCTCGTTTATTATCTGGTCTGTCAGTGTGTCATAGTGCTTTCTGAACTCAGTGCTATTCATGAGGTGAAAATTGTTCTGACTTTGCCTTTCAATCTAGGTCAAGGTTCAAAGTGGTCATCGGCATCTTGTCAGGGATCACCACTGGGCTGGCCTTTGTTAAGCCTGTTGTCAACTCATTGTCTCTAATGACCCTGGGCATCCCCTGCACCGCGCTGCTCATTACTGAGCTTAAAAGGTTAGTGAAAAGGTTTTTTTGTAAAACAGCAAAGGTGGGTGTGGGAAGGTGGAAGTGCAGCCCTGATCCAGAACCATCATAATATGTATCTATGTATCTTCACGGGGACTTGTAAAGAGGTAGAAACATGTGAGACAAATGCAAGGTAACAAAAAACATGATTTCCTTCCATTATAGTCAAAACAAACCATTAGAAATCAAGGATGAAGCCAAAAAACGACTTCGACTTCCCGGGTCTAAAATTACCCGGATCTTCCGCATAGCTTCCGCATTGTGGGGCCCATAGAGCAGGCGCACTAGTGACTTCCGCCGGTTGAGCAGCTAATTTCCGGTTTAGCTCTCCGCTAACTTGAATGGGAGTTAGATAATTTAATCATGCGGCTCTTCTAGATTTTACAAATATATTTTACTTGAATGGATCAAATTGTGATATCAAAACGAGTCATTTCGCGGGGTTCCAACGCTCAAGAAATCTATCCACCGTTTTAAAGCTGCTCCTTTCACAATGTAAGCTTATGGGAAAAAGTCTTTTTGGGCCCCTGTGCATCACATGACGTTGACATTACAATGTCGATGTCAAATTGACTTCACAGCCTGGCGCTCTTCCTGGGGTCTTAGGCCACACACGAGCAAGTTAACTTTACCTTTGTCAATTGGTGCAGTTAGGCACACAGCAGTTATACCTGGCAGTATCACGTGAATGGCAGTAATTTTCTCTCTCTCTCTCTCTCTCTTCCATCGTTTAGAGAAACAAAAATCGCGTCATCATCATCACTGATCATTATCTAAAACAAACTCCACGTAGAAAGACAGGGCTGGCAGTAGCAGCGTCGCAGCAGCAATGCTGTCTGTGACGACGTGCATATGCGTGCGAGCCGCAGCAGCTCGACGCAGTGTGTCCCGGGTGTTAAGTTGTTAACATGACTAATGGAAAACAGTGTCAGGATGTAGTCTACAGTACATTAACATGTCACCTTTGGCCTTTTGTTCTTACATTGTCTAATGACATGTCGTCTGTTCCAAGATAATTATAGGCGTTATGATGTGAAAGAATGCTCCTGAAAACTCACAACAAGGCACACATGCCCGTTTTTGTGTGTGTTTTACGCCTCCAAAGCTTTCGCCTTTCGTCACAGTAATGCAGAGCTGCTCTGTTGTTTCCGTTTCCCACATCCCTTACTCACCACCGTCAGTCTTTTAACCTTCAGTCATCCATTGTTCAACCTGTTAGTAATTCTTGACATTACTGCAATTACCAGTCATCTATAGAGGCTGCTTGTTTTTGTTCTGCTAAGTGGGAGAGAATTCCTGTGGCCCTGGCCGATGGACTTTTGCCCTCAGAAACGACAGGCTGTTTTGTTGTTGTTTGCTTTTTTTACAGTACGCCTGTTGGCCCCCATTCAAGTCACTTCCAGTCGGACAAAAACAACTTGTCTGCCTTATAGGATTTCCATTACAAATATTGGACCACAGAAAAGTGTTAAGTCACAGTTGTGCTGTAATACCTGAGTTATTCATAAAGGACAGGCATGATTAAAAACAAAAAAAAATGATTATGTTTGAAAAATGAGTTTCTGCATGTGAGAGCAACGTTCAGTTTCACATTGTAAAAATAATGGTGGACACCAGTCATAGACTGTATTTTACCAGCTATTTATTATTTAAAACTTTAACTGAAATAACAGATGTAGTCCTTGACTCAGGTCCTGCTTATTATTATTAGTTGAAAAAGAAATGGCCCAAAACAAATAAAAAAGTTACATGCACATTTATACATATTTATACACTTGGAGTACCTTCATATATACATATCAACAAATGTAAATACCATCTATTGAAATGCCATCAAATTATTCTGCCCAGGTTTTTTATTTTCAGTATTTCTATTTATTTATTTATTACAACTTTCATATTTTTTGTAGTTGTGGCCTTTGTTTCATGTGTGTCATGACAACATTGTACTTATCATGTTAATTGCTGATATCTTTGAAAGTGGTGACAAAAAGAAGTTAGATGGAGCAAGAAGCACAAGCGGTCAGTTGATAGTTTTGAATGTATTTGGGGGAAAAAAAGCTTATTTTGAAAGTTTGTTGGTTAAGACACATACCATATATTGTGACTGCAACATCCCTGGTTCGATACCAACCGGAGTCCTTTCTGCTTCACCGTTTTCTGTACTGTGTCCCCCCCAAAATAAATCAATTATTAGCCAAACTGTCCGTTTTAGAGATCCGTCATAGTTTACAGACCGACCTCTTGCCTTAACTCAATCATACATTATTACCAACAAGGTGGGTATGCTCCCTTTATCTCAAAATAAAGTCGGCTTGTTTCCTGCCTCGTCAGACTTGCCTCACCATGTTCCAAGATCTCCACGGAACCAAAAAAAAAAAAAAGATTTAATGTGTCATAAACTGAATGAAATGCTGATTCTAATAGCTTCTCATGTAAATAATCAAAAATAGCTCAAAAATATCTCCAAAAATATCAACAATGCCGTATGTTATGAATGAATCCAGCTTGATATTGTTTAATAGGGTATAGACAACTAAGCTATTCTTTTATACCATTAAAACCAGTGCATGCTGATTTATCTCCAGTGTCTTTGATAAATATCAGGCCTTGATCCAGTGGAGCCTCTTCCTTTCTATTCCCTTAAGTGAGAGAAGCCTCTCTGCAGTACTTCTCCCCAGATAGACAGACTGGCCTTTCCTTCACTTATCTTTGCCTCCAACAGTCAAACTCTCCATCACGCTCCGTCTCTAAGGAGAAGTCCTGGTTACATGTCGTGTTCCTTATCTTACGTGCTTCTGTATGAGCTGATGGTTTTGTCAGTACATGTTTGTTAGCAGGAAGGGGCGTGCCAACTTATGGCAGTTGTATATGCACTGTAGGTAAAGGCAGTTATTGAGCATCTGGCTTAGGACTGTACCTTATGCACAGTCAGAATTTGCTCCCACATGAATATAATGGATCGAAATACTTAAGAGTATAATACAATATTGATGGCAGTTTAATGGCCTATTTCCCTCTGGGAAGACCTATCACTGGCCGTCTATTTTTGTACTTCCTGTTGCTGATGAGTAGCCATGACATTTTTTTTACTGCCTCTCTGAAACAATCATGTAACATAATGACAGTGTGCCAGTTTGATTCATTAATTGACTTACAAAAACTGAAACGAAACTGGTAAAACGAGACCACGTGTCTTTTGAAAGAAGAAACTTTTTTCCTTTTACAAATGAAAAGCTAAAAGTTGAATCCAGAATCATTCCTTATTTCTGTATACTCAGAGGTTTTGCTGTCTTACCTAGTCCTGTATGACCAGAAGCTTATAGTGGCTAATGTTAGTTACACAGAAGTATCAATCTAAAGTTTCCTAACATTTGAGACTTCACTGACTTTATGACCCCTCTTTACTTGCACTACAGTTTAGCATTAAAGCAGCACAAATCAGTATTTTCTTAACAATGGATCAATTGACAATGTGTAATGTGAAAGTGGAACTCACTCAGAATTACCATCTGAGTGTAGTTCCTCTTAGCTTCAAGTACATAGAGCATTTTAGCCTCTTTTAGCTCATTATTTTGGCATCAATATTGCTCCCAACAGCCTTGTTTGCATCTGCAGCAGCCAGCTGTTTGTAGCAAAAAACATCTGATGAACCCACTGTATTGCTACCAGACAGACAAAGTTAGCAACCAGCTAGTGAACACAGTGGAGCACCTACCGAGCGAAATCAGAATTTGTGGAGACCAAAACACAGCGAAAAGGAGAGTGAATGTCAGACTCATCAGGTGGCCAGGAATCAATTCTGAGTCAATATTTGCTAATAGATTCGCAATAACAATCTTTTTAGTGTGATAAGTTGAATGTTGTGTTTTCAGCTTGTTACACTGCTCCCTAGTGACTGAAGAACTCACTTAATGCAGGTTTAACCATTATCCTGTAATTTCCCCATGGGGCCATGGGGGCTGTTGTTTAGCAAGTTGCATAAGCTAACTTTAAGAATCTCTTTCCATTGTCACAGAGCCATCAGTGCTCGAAGCCTTCAATTTAGACTAACATTTAAAATTCCCATGGCCTCTGTGGCTGAAATGATGCCTGTTATTTATTTGAATTATGTTCTTGTGCTTTCTGGAAACAGTTTCAGTCCAACATTCCTGTCTCCTTGAAACAATGGTAGTCCAAATCAAACCGTTGTGAAAATGGGATGACTACATCAAATGCTCTGTCTTAAGGGAAGGTGGCAAACTGTCATAGTGACTAAGCTGCATCGTCATCACAGTTTAGTCAGGCTTCCTTGCCCATGTCTTTGTTTTGGCACTAAGTTTTTGCAGGGCTGTGACTGGTCTGGAAGGAGGACAAGACTAAGAATAGTTTATGAAAGGCACTCCGGATTAGCAAGTCTCTGTAGGACAGTGGTCTGTCCACTAGATAGAAGATATACCAGGCTATGTCAGAGTATATCAAAATACTTGGTCACAGCTATGTCAGGTTCCAAAACGACAGAGAAGACAACTTCTATCATGTTACTATCTAAAAATAAATATGCTACGCTACAATTTACCATCCTGTGGTTTGGACATCTAAGTTGGAAATGTAAAAGTAGCCTACTTAGTGTGGACAACACAGCCAGTAAAATCAATGCTTTCAATGATAAATCTTAAATACTACTGTGCTACCTGCTCAGAATCAAATAGCAGCAAAATTGTGGAACATTTAGCAGCACAATCGATCAGCCACAACATTAAAACCACTGACAGTTCAAATGAATAACATTAGCCATCTCGCTACAGTACAATATTCTGCTGGGAAACCCTGGATCCTGGAATTCATGTGGATGCCAATTGACACAAACAATCCGCCCAAACACCCCTGCAGAACAAGCACACACCCCACGGCACCGGCACACCCCGATGACATTGGTCCCTCAGCAGGACAATGCGTGCTGCCACACCACAAAAACTGCTCAGGAACAGCCCGAGGAATGTGACAAAGAGCTTAAGGCATCCACCTGGCCTCAAAATACCCCAGATCCAAATCTGATTGAGCTACATGGGACGTACCTGAAAAATTACAATCAATGGAGTGCTGTTGGCATGAGGGGGTTTACTTTGTCTGAAACAATGTTTGGGTGGGTTTTATGGGTCAAAGAACTTCCACATGAATACCAGGACCCCAGGTTTCCCACTAGAACATTGTACTGTAGCCATGATCAATGACATTCACTTCATCGGTCAGTTTTTCTAATGTTGTGGCTGATCGGTGTAGCCAAATATTAGTTAATGGAGTTATTGGAGATCAAAAACAGAGCTTAAAGAAGAGTGAATGTTGGACACTGTTTCTCAGTGTCTGCTGGATGTTTCAAGAAGCAGCTGTTTTCTAGTTGGCTGTAACAGCTTAAAACAAGATAATGTTGTGTTTACAGCTTGTTGCCAAAGTGCTCAGTAAAATGAAATAAGTGGCCAAAAGTTGTGCATGGTTGATATATTTTATTCTTTTTACATTTTAAGTAAAGTGATATATTGTCTGTATAAAAACCGTTTTTTGAATTTTTTTTGTTTTGTATATTTGCATAGACTGATCATACACCCTAAGGTTTGCATACATAACACTAAGCACAATTAACCACACCAAACGGTCTATACCCCTTGTCTATACCCTATTAAACAATATCAAGCTGGATTCATTCATAACATACGGTATTGTTGATATTTTGAGAAATATTCTTGAGCTATTTTTGATGATTTACACAAGCTATTAGAATCAGCATTTCATTTAGTTTATTACACACTAAATCATATTTTTGTGGTTCCGTGGAGATCTTGGAACATGGTGAGGCAAGTCTGACGAGGCAGGAAACAAGCCGACTTTATTTTGCGATAAAGGGAGCATACCCACCTTGTTGGCAATAATGTATGATTGAGTTAAGGCAAGAGGTCGGTCTGAAAACCGTTTTGATGAAAATGTACTTTAGGTTCTTGGATGATGATAACGGGTAAAAATGAACAACATTATAGGTCAGACTCAGACTGTAAGTCACAGGGTATTCATGTGTGTTTTCTCAGTCCTCTCAGTGCTCTGTTTGCTCACTGCAGGTGTGAAAACCCACGTGTGTTCAAGTTGGGCCTGGTCTCAGGGATCTGGTGGGCATTGGCTCTGCTTTGCTGGATCAGTGACAGGATATTCTGTGAAATGTGGTCATCGGTCAACTTCCCCTACTTACATTGCGCATGGTAAGTTCAAACACAACACACAACAGTCACTAGTGTTTGGACTTTTAAGATTATAATACTGTATATGGGCAATTTATGCACTCCTTTGACACTAAAGTTAAATTATTATTAACACTTAAACTTAACTACAAAAATCTATCTTTTCAAGTCTCTTCTGTCTATAATGAATATCTTTTAATCCACAATTTTCAGCAAGGTTTATTCTAACTCCTCATGCTCTCACAGGCACATCCTTATTTGTCTGGCTTCCTATTTGGGTTGCGTTTGCTTCGCCTACTTTCATGTTGCGACTGAGGCCCCGGAGCGAGGACCTGTCATCATGTTCTGGCCCAACGAGAAATGGGCCTTCATCGGTGTGCCCTACGTTTCCTTGCTCTGCGTCCACAAGAAGTCTGCTATCAAGGTGACTTAAGTCTGCTGGTAACACTTCTCACCAAGATGTATCCAAACAGCATGGCAACAAGATACGCCACCACGTCGGGTGATGTCCATTCGTGCTGTCTTGTGACTGGGTGATGTAGGTGCTGCACATGTTGGCCAACTGCCAGGATTTTTTTTTTGTCCGTTTTCTGTCCCTGACCTGGATTTCACTACCTAGCAGTGTTTATGCAACTCCATCAGAGAACAAAAGGTGTCACAAATTAGCATAACATGACAAATGGTGACTTTAAATAAAACAGTATCAAAGCCAAGAAACCTTTACAGTGTTACAAACACCTTCTCAGGCTTTGCATAGACTATTCTTGTAAGTTTTATGCATTTCAGGCCACTTTCAAGAGAAAGTTTTGTACATTTTATAGTCACTCAGAAAACCTCATTATGTTGCCTTCATAACTATAAATATAGCATCTCTTAGATGCAGTGTGGCCATCATGAAACATATTTATAAACAATAAAGCACTGGATTGATTAACTGTGATTAATGCATTAAGTATTAAAGCTTCATATTGCTTACGTGATCAATGAATCAACAAGCTGGTTCACAAGGCGTTACAGACGTTTTATAAGAAGGTATTTGACGTGTTTTTAAATGCATAATGGATCGAGGCTGTTATACCCGCCTTCTTCTTCGACCGACATTTTATTTTAAAACATCAGAAACCCTGAAGGCTTCTTCCTGTCATGAGTGGGCTATGTTTTACTTCCAGCATGCCATTGTAATTGTTCAAGGTAGTATATGAAAAATGTGTTTAATATATTCCTGTATATATTTTGTTAACTAACAATGTAATATGCCGTTATTTTCTATATTATTCTTATATAACTGAATGGATAGGTACCATTTGATATTGGCCAAATCCCAAAGTTAAAAAAAAGAAGAATGTGAAATCAAAATGTATTGAAATATAGTCGACTATTCAAGGAAATAATTACTTATTTTGCACAAAACTTTTTTTTTTTTTCAAAAAGACTGTGCTAAATATTGAAACTATGAAAACTGTGCAAAAAGCCTTAATCAAGCAGGATATTTGGGCAACAAAAGTAAAAGATGGTGCACTGTGTCCATGTGTGATGTATCTCAAAATGTTTGCTCTAAAAGGGGAAATGAAATGACTGCATTAAATAACAAATTTATGTTTAGGTTATAGCAGGTAAAGTTGTGGGACAGATTTAGCTTTTGTTATATCTGACTTAGTCTAATTTATCAGTCTAATTTGACAGAAAATGAGTGATCTGCACGTAGATTATAAAAGGGACGTGTGTTGCAAAGCTAAACCCTAAACGAAAAGGAGCACCAAAGCTTTTCTTCATCACAAACCATTGTTTTAAATGTTGTTCTTGAAAACTGCCTCAACCTGTTTAACTAATATTATTGTACTCCTGTCCTCCTGCAGAGGCTTCGGGGAACTCTAACCGCTAAAATAGCTTGTGCGCGTGTGAAGGGGCAAACGAAGGATTGTGATTTACAAAGAAAAGAAAAAATATTTTTGTGAGATTCTGAAATGGTATTTTTTAATAGCATGAAGTATTTTGTGAAATCTAAAACAATTTATATTTTTGTACATGAAGTGAAGCCAAAATTGAAGGGTGAATGACTTTTGATACTGCATGATACCTTTTTATTGTAAAGTTTCTTCAAAACTGTTGTTTTTTTAAAACGATATTTTCAGGAGAAACTTTGTTGACATTATTGACTATGTGAAAAAATGTGTCCAGTGCCCACGAATACATTGTGCTGCAAATGATATTGAACCATTCATCTGATCCATGATGGTGGAGTGTTTGTATGAAGTCAGTGAGTCATCCTTGGATAAAGGAGTTTGTGTGAACAGTGCTGCCCTCTGCATTGTGATATTTGTCTTGGCATGAAGTATGATTCTGATTGCATCACAATGAGTTCAATCTTTTTTATGGACGTTCATTTACTTGCATAAATCTCAATTTTTCTCTGCCTGCATTGACGATACAAACTGCACAGAGGTATTTATTTTCATAATTTATCCTGTTTTGTAAACAAATATTTGTAATAGATTACAACATTAGTATTTTATTTTATTTTATGCAATAAACCAAGCCAATACTCAAAATGATTACTGGTGTTTGTTATACAAACCACCCACAATGTCAGGTTGGAATGCATGATTAGAAATATTATTCACGGTCAGTGGTGGGAAGTAACTAAGTGTATTTACTCAAGAACTGTACAATTTTTAGGTACTTGTACTTACTGTATTTTACTTTAACAATCTGAAAGGGGCCATTTTGCATATGAGTTACTTTTGATGCTTGAAGTAGTCTTTTACTCCAGTAGAATTTCAAATGCAGGACTTTTAATTGTATTTTTACACAGTATTTTAGTAAAAATACAGTGTAGTATTTTTACTTAACTATTACTGTAAATGACCTGAGTACGTATACAACCACTCCTCTAGGTTAATTATATTTTGTATCTTCATGTTTCTTCCATGAATTGAGAAGACTGAGACTCTTGATGAAGCAGGGGACACTTTTTACCACCAGGGGGCAAAGTTTTTCCAGGTCTACTTTATTTTATTTCTCATCTGTGTCAGCACTGAGAAACCTAGAATAGGTTGTATAAAAACTAAATTAGAATTGTCAAAAAATATGTGATTCAGTCAATATACAGAACCATTACTGTTGTCCACAGCTATGTTGCTGATCAGTGTCTGTGAAATGTTACCAAAAAATGACAAATTACCAATGAATAAATAAATAATACATGCATGTCCGCACATAGAGAAAAAAAATGAGATATTAGGCCATATTTATAGACCCCTTTATCCCCATAGGCCTTGGATGTGCATTGTAAAGGGTAGACACAGTGATTTTATGTATAACTGTGTAGCACAAGTAGTCAACAGCTAAACTCAATGTGAAGTAAAATACATAAAACAACAAGTAACATGTACAAATAATAGAATGAACAAAACAGGAACCACATTCACTGTATCTACTATCTAAAAGCACCTCAATGAAGTGAGATCTGAACCAGATCATCACAAATGTGTAAATGTAAAGTAAAACATAAAATCACTTCTGCTTTTATACTTTGAAAAAATAAATTACAGAAGATAGGTGTGAAATTCTAAATTCTAAAACAGGCCTATGAATACAAAGTGAAAACCATCCTGTATAATGAGTTTGCTGTGATGTGTTACAGTTTCACCTCTTATTGAGATCAAAAGTGTTCACTATTAATTCAATATTATATTATATCAATTAATACAGACCAAAAATTAGAACCAAATAACGCACTACAATGTTTATTAAATTTTTTCATTATTATGAAATACTACACAATTATTATTGCAGATTATAATTATTATATTTAAATTATTACTTTTTTTTTTCTTACCAGCATTTTTCATTTCAATAGTCAGTCTTGATTGACAACGCCTTTGTGATGAAACTTGTCTTTATGAAATGAAATGATGGAAAAGAAGGTTATGGTGAAACAAAGGAACTGCTGGAATCAAATTAAAGTGACCTTAAACAAACTCTGTTACTGTGAAAAGAAGAAAGATGAAATACAAATTATACTAAATCAGCTGACTTTGAAAGTTGTGTTTATTATTATTGGTTATATGTGTTTTCTGTATTTATTCATACAATTATTTATCCCGTAATATCTAATATATTTATTGAACAGTCTATTAAACATTTTAGGACTCCATAGCCCGACATGTCTAATAAGGTTCAATTGTATCGTCGTATTTTCTATGAACCAAATTAATTACTGAGTGGTGAATAAATGACACTCTAAGTGATTAAATAAGCCTATCATGGCATACTGTATTTCATGGTCATATGAGGGCAGTGACGCCCTCTGCTGGAGGAAGTCCCGCCTCCTCTGACCACCAAAGACCCTCGTTGGTTCCCCCACATGTCACTCAAATAACAGCCATGTCTAGATTATGGCTCAGATAGAGGAGCGTCGGCTTTAATCTGCTTGACTTCTGTGGATTTATTTCCCCATCATTCCTCTGGAGATCCACATCAGGAATAATCTGATATCATTCCTGACAGTGAGGGACCAAACGCTCCTCTGCGACTCCATCTGCGCCTTTTTGTCCGCGGAAACACAGCATGATGTTTATTATTAGACGCTGAAACAACTGACGGCGTTTGTCGAGCCTCGGGGGAAAAAAAGAAGGTGTTTCCACAACCAGTGCTGTCAAACATAAAAGGACCATAGATGTGATTCCTTCCCACCAGGCTACTGGCGGCGTTGAAGACGAAAATCCATCCAAATGATGTCCGGGAAGCATTTCAAGGCTCATGAAGTGAGCTGCTGCATCAAGTATTTCATCTTCGGATTCAACATCATATTCTGGGTAAGTCCCCCTGTTTGCTGATGAGGACTTCAGGCCTGCTGTCCGTCAGCTTAATACACTGGCATGAAATGTTTTTGTTCTTCCTCAACATCAAGCTTTGATTTCTAATTCTGTGAGAGCCGTGGCCTTTTGTTTTTTGTTTTTTTCTTTTATCAGTAATTTAATAAGGAGGTGGATGATTTCATCCCACTGCTCCTGTGCACTTGTTCCCGCTGTCACCCATCAGCACGCTTTTGTTTTTATGTACACAGCATCAGCTTTCCTGAACTAAAGATGCCGTCATTTGTTTTCATCAAGGTATCTCAGCACATTTTATTGTCAGTGTCAGGGATGTTTGGGCAGCTGCAGTCTTCACCTTCATCAATGATGAACCAAAAGCAAAACAAACATCTCCTTTTGTGTTCATGGATCCACCAGTAACCCCATTAAGGACTTCTGGACATCCCACTTTGGGCCTCCAGTTACTTGGTTGTTTCACTGTTGATAAGATGTATGATGAATGCTTTATAAATGACTTATGAATTCGTAAGTATTAGCCTAAGCTATGCTTTATTTGAAAGGAGTGATGGGCGATACCTATTGAACTGGATTGATTTTTGCTATGTCTTGTGAGTCTGCAATAAATCGCTGAGTAGATTGACAGAAAATTTAAATAAATTAATAATTTAAGCCTTTTTTCAAGCAAAAATGCCAAAGATTCTTGGATTCCAGTCTCCCAAATGTGAGAATTGGCTGCTATTCTAGGTCTTATGTTGCAGTGAAATGGTATACCTCAGGGTTTGAGAAGTTGTGATGAGCATTTTTAGCATTTTCTGATGTTTTATAGATGAAACATTTCTTAATTGAAAAGGTTGCAACTAACCATTATGTTATTTTATGATAGATTTATCAACGTAAATATATAATCTCATTTTCTTAATTAAGACTTTAGTCTATAAACCATCAGAAAGTAGTAAAAAATGTTAATCACAACTACACGGATTGCAAGGAGACATCTTCAAAGTGCTTCTTTTGTCAGATCAACAGTGTTCAATCCAACGCTATTCAATTTTTAATGATATTTCATTTATATGATGCTGTCTTTTAATCCCAAACGCTCTGGGCCAGATGACACAGAAATAAAACTAACTAACTAACTAACTAAGCAGCAAATCCTCACATTTAAGGAGACATTTTTTTTTATAATTTACTGCAATGAATAATCCATTATAAGAACTATTTAGTAAGTTAATTGTGTAGGTGGACTAATTTTGTAATCATTGTTTCAATTGTCTCTGCTTTAATCATGATATTGATGTGTATTGTGTGTGACATGATGCAATTTCTAGAATATACATTGAGAAATGGCAATGAAGAGTTTTGGAGTTTTTGGCTAATCAAGTCAATTAAATGCCTGATATTTAGAGTATTGATACAAAAATCATCCGGAAGTCCCACTAAGCTGTTACAGAGCAGCAGTGAACCAGCATGAAAACAATACCAGGACCCTTTAAACTGAAGCAGCTGAATGGAAATCATCCACCCTTCATTTTGTTATGTCTTATTCTGACATGTCAAAATGTTCAGACCTGGTATTAACATCTGTCCTGAGTGATCCGATCATAGCTACACATGTTGAACGCACCCAAAACGCAACAGTTCACATAAACGAGTCACTTTTTTTGAAGGGAGTCTGGGGACTTTCCACACGGACAAGTAGTCACTCGAGAGGCATGTGGAAACATATCAATGCCGAGTGCGAAGTAACGGATGCAGAACTGTCCAATTGTGATCAGATCATCCAGAACGCAGGTTAATATGAACAGGATCAATGTCTTCTGTGAGCCACGCCCATTGAATTAACAACCCAGTGACATCAAAAGAACTGTCACAGTATAAACCACAAAAAAATATTTGACAGGTGAACTGAATAACGTTGATCATTTTGTTACAATGCAATGTTCTGCTGGGAAACCATGGGTCCGGGCATCGATGTGGACGCCCCCTCACGACATCAGCACTCCCCGATGGCAGCAGCCTCAACGTGGCCTCCGAATGCTTGATCAGATTCGGATCTGGGGAATTTAGAGGTCAGGTCGACGCCTTGAACTCTTTTTAATGTTCCTTGGGCCATTCCTGGGCAGTCTGTGCGGTGTGGGCCGGGCACATTGCCTGCTGGGGGAGGCCACTGCCATCAGGAAGTGCCTGTGGTCATGGGAGGGTGTACTTGGTTCATCCACATGAATGCTTGGACCCGAGGACATGCATTATGATGAAAATGATCAATGTTATTCACTTCATCTGTCAGTGTTTTTAATATTCTGCCTAATCAGGGTATATTAATAGGATATATAGTATATCATGATATACCCCTCTTTTAATGTTGCGCCATAAATGGAGCCAATACGTTTGTGGCCCCTCATGGTCTTCAGAACAATGAAGAGGAAGGCCACCTGCCAGGCCCTATGAGGCTCTCAGTCAACCATGCAGTCAGTCATGACCCCTCGAACCCTTCACCATTCATATATCATCAGAGGAAGTCGGCTGTGTCAAAAGCATCTGCTTCCTTCATCCTCTGTAACTGCTTCACCAATAAGCAGTTAGAGCTTTTGACCACATCTTGCGGTGTTGATCAGCAGATAGAACACCATTGTTAATAGAGAGTTGTCACATCAGGATGTTCTAACATCCTACAGTTTTTCATCAATAAAAGCCACCACGTCAGTGTTGTGGTAACACATTTTACTATCAAAGAGATACAGACAGTCAAATTTGAGGTTTTTTAGAGCAGATATTGATTTATCAAATTCTATTCGATCTCAATTTCTGTGGTTGTTTTTTTATTTTATGAATTCATAAATCATTCAGTATATAAAATGTAGAAAGTAATGACAAATGCCCATCACAAGTTGCCTCAGCCCAAAGTAAGTCTTTATGGTGCTGTCTTATGTCTGACCAAAACTGCAAACTGTACACTGAGTATGAGTCTAATGTTTGTGCTTTATATTACAATGGCTATCAGGCAGTTGCAAAATGCCATCAAAGCTTTGATTACAAATTTTTTTCAAATCCCGAAATGTGGCTTTGAACTGTGAACACTGTAGGTGGAAACCTGTTCAGTCATGATGCGTTCAGGCTGTTAAAAGATGCTTGCTAATGTGGGAGTCTCCTGCTGATACTGCAGACGGAGATGAGAAATATTTAGTGATGGACCACTGCCAGGAAAATCTCTCTGTGGTTTCTCTCTGTGCTTCTGTGTGATGACTACATGTTGCAGCCGCAGCAAAATAATCCTACCCTCTTGTCTCTTCCTTCTCTGTGTGTCTGTTAGTTCCTTGGAGTGGCGTTCCTCGCCATTGGATTGTGGGCATGGAGCGAAAAGGTGAGTTTACTGCTTTTGTCTCCATGTAACAATAAGTTACATAAATAAATTTACTGTGTGAATCATTTCAGTTATTGACACCTGCAAACAATCCATAAACCAAGCAGATGATTTGCATCCATCCCCTGTTGTTCACATTCATCTGTCTGCACGAAATGCTCGCAGTGGCTTTACTGTATCAGAAAGGAATGTCATACTTTCCGAAAGGAACGCCCCTCTGAACAATAGACAGAAGAAAGTTTCTGATGCCTTTCACAGATTCATTCATTGTGTACTCTCAGTACTGGGAGCGTCAGAGGAGGGCAGTCTAGTGAGTTTTCAAGTGTCTTTACTTTCCTTGAAGAGCCCTTACAGATTAAAATAATTCATTAGATTATTGCTTCATCTTTCGAATACGACTGAGTCTTCAAATGACTTGTTTTGTCTTGTTTTGACCAACAGCCCAAAACCCCAAAGAGATTGAATTTACCATGAGATAAAACAGAGAAAAGTGAAAATCCTCACATGTGCAAAGCTGTATAACCAGAGAATATAAAAACATTATAAAAAAATAAATGACTTTAACAATTTAAGTAATAGTTCAACATTTTGGGAAATAACTTTGTGCTATTATTCTTTAGTTAGATGAGAAGATTGACACTTCTCTTACATTAAATATTAAACTGGAACCAGCAATTTGTTATCTTAGCTTAGCACATCCGCTGGA
>JBBPCS010000283.1:1602100-1613673 GCA_037974645.1 Hollardia meadi
TTGGCCAGGAATAGTGGTAATACTGCTCCTGCCAAGAAAAAAATCCAGCTCAAAACCCCCCCATAAAACCACGACTTCTTGTTTTTACATGCCATTATTTGTACGGATCAAACAAACAAGAAAGAACATGTTGATTAGTGATCTTTAGAGGTGCAACAGGCTAGCTGCTTCCCCTTTGATTGCATTCTGTGCTAAGCTAGCTAGCTGCCAGCTCCAGTTTCATATTGATCGTACAGACGTGAGAGTGGCATCAATCTTCCCGTCTGACTCTCGGGAAGAATGTGAATGTGAAAGTATATTTCCCCACTCTTACTTTAATTGCAGCTCATTACATTATGAAAGTTGACTTGTAGGGAGGGTGTACCCTATAGGCTTAGAAACTTGTTCTCTTATATAAGATAGATTAGCTTACCTTTACGTTTAAGAAGGTCAAAGACTCGCCTTCAATCAGACCAAATTATTTTTCTAACCCCTTACTCTGTTTTGTTAGGGCGTCCTCTCCAACATCTCATCCATCACAGACCTGGGGGGTTTTGACCCAGTCTGGCTCTTCCTGGTGGTGGGTGGTGTGATGTTCATCCTCGGATTCGCTGGTTGCATCGGAGCGCTGCGAGAAAACTCTTTCTTGCTCAAATTTGTACGTTTCCTCATCAAACATGTTGCGAAGAAGAAAAGTCTTTGTCAATTCAAGATTCTTTGCTCTCATAATAATATTTGTTAAATTACAGAGCACTGTGAATATATATGTATTTCAGTTCTCCGTGTTCCTGGGTATCATCTTCTTCCTGGAGCTGACTGCAGGAGTCCTGGCCTTTGTCTTCAAAGACTGGATCAAGGACCAGCTCAACTTTTTCATTAACAATAACATTCGGGCCTACAGAGACGACATTGATCTGCAGAACCTGATAGACTTCACCCAGGAATATGTGAGCACTGTGTTTCTTAAATCCACAGTACTGATTTCACTCCGGTGTTGTTTTTATCTTGGGTTAATCATGGTTGTTCATTTCTGTGGATTATTGTTGACATATATGCGCGTTCTTTTGTGTCCGTTTCACCTTGCAGTGGGAGTGTTGTGGAGCTTTTGGAGCTGACGACTGGAATTTGAACATCTACTTCAACTGCACTGATTCTAACCCGAGTCGTGAGAAATGTGGAGTGCCCTTTTCCTGCTGCACCAAAGACCCAGCGGTATGTCTACCACACCACCACACCACACTTGAGTCTTTCTAATTCACAGGCAGTTCATTCCCATTTATGGTAAAACACAAGCCAATGGGTGTAATTTTGAGTTTTTGTGTCTGAAGTTGGAAGTCAAATTGCTTCGGTCACATTCTAACATGTTGAAACTTTTAAAGTGCCATTAGTTGGAGGGGAAATTGTGAAGGTCCTCCCTGTGACAGATAGTTTGGTTATCTGTGTCCTGCAGAAGGCTGGCTGAAGCTGTCAACTATCATGGCTGGCTTCCAGCAGGACATCCAGGCCTCAGTGTTTAGCATTTAGTTAGACTCTTCCAGCACAGCAAAGGGGTTATCTTGACCAGGGCACTTTCTGGCAGAAAAATGCTCTGACTGCTGCTCCGTTTGCAAAGATGTGACAGTGCTCTGTTTTAGCAAAACAGTCTTGCTTCACTGTAAAAGTTGCACAATGGTCTTTTTTTTTAATCTGCTGACTCAAGGACATGCTGTTCCACCAAGGTCATCCTCTTTGATAGCAACACTTAATAACAATTAGTATGAAGATAAAATAGTAGTTAAATAAGACATGATGTTCTCATCACTTGCCCTGAAGGCTGGATTCTCAACATTGGACTCTACACCAACTCCACCAAAACATTTTCAGTCTGAGCCTTAAAAATGGAAACACTTTTGACTTCTGTATAGAGGTTTCTTTAAGTCTTGCTGACAATTAAAATTACACAGCATTTAAAGAATTAAGAAAGAATAAGAATTAGTAAGAATTTTACTTTAAAACAAAACTGGTTCTGGTGCCAATTCTGTCTTTTCGTGGGGGTTTTTGACTATGAAAAAATTCCTTTCACAGTTGTGTTAATAGTGTATTTGATGCATTTCATGCAGGCTAAGTAATTAAAGTAATTAAATATCCAGTCTGTGTGCTTTTGCAGGACTTGCCTGTCACTTGCTGTTTTATAATGTTTCAGGTTTTTATCAACTAAGAACCTGACCCCACGATTCCACTGAGCAGAGCTGATCGCGGCCGTTCTAGACATTGCTTGTGATTTCACCAGGCGTGCCACGGCGCATTTCAGAAGCGGCTCTTCACATAATCCTCCGAAAATACGCATCTAGTCTATTTTTGACGGAAGCTGCCTCAAGCTGCACAGAGCAGATCGCACATGGGAGAAGTAAGCCTTGAAGAAGTCACCCTCTCCCAATGTTTAACACGTGTTACAATAACGTTTCTGAAGGCTTGAAGGCTTTCTTCCAGAAACGTTATTCTAACAGGTGTTAAACGTTGTGAAAGGGTGTATTTTTAACCCAAACCATGATGTTTTCCTAAACATAACCAATATTTTTTTTGCCGTGTAAACCTAATGAAGTATTTGTATTGCCTAAACTTAACCACAGTGCGACCAAAAAAATTAAATAATTACTGAAAAAAAAAAGAAAACTACTGCACGATCCAAACCCTGGTGTCCTAGGTTCAAGCCCTGGATACAACCCACTTGACCATGAGGCTATACTGGCTCCACCTGATTTGTGACGCTTTATAATACAGGCTTTCTGACAGAAGGGGCTTTTTGTCAGGAAGCTGCCCGGAAGCTGCCTGACAGAAAGCCTTCAAGGCTAAATTCTCTCATGTGCTCTGCCAGCAGATCGAGTCAGGCAGGAAGTCAGACACAGGAACTGCACAGAAAATGTGGTCCATTTTCAAAATAAAACAACCTGTGCAGAGCAAGTTTCACTTCTCAAAATCTAGACTCAAATCTAAGTATTGAGTCTCACGTCTGCGGCTCTGGTCTGAGCAGATTTACACAGGTTTAGTTCACCAGGAGCCCTGCTGTGTAATATTCATATTGAGGCCAAACACGCTCCAGTAATATGCTGGACAGCACTGTTCCTGGGGATATGCATAATGGTACAGTATGTTAAAATAAAGTCCAGGTTGAAAACAAGCAGACATTTCTCTAAATGTCTTGACTTTGAAAAATGTTTAAGCATGAACCATCTTCTCCTTACAGGAGGATGTCATCAACACTCAGTGTGGTTACGATGTCCGAGCAAAAACGGTGAGTGGCAGAAACTTCATGTATAACAAAGATCTCATCTAAAAGTAAAAGCAGGTTCTATATAACAGTATGAATCGTAGACATTGCTCTTGCTTATTTTGCCTCAGGCAGGTTTTTTTGGGCTGTATGAGGTCATCAGGTACTCCACCCTGGGCACAATATTCCTCTTTCAGTATGTTTCCCAGCTCCTTAGTCTTCAAAATACAGCAGTTGCTTCCCCATCAGCACTTTGGACCGTGTGGTATTACTCACGCTGCAGCAATGCACTGGGACTTGAAACCCCTCCCCCACCATTGGCTTTGGCCTTACTCCATAGTGGCATAATGTAAGGAAAAGGCTGTGTTTGTTTTCTCGACATAAAATGTGAGGAAAAAGCCAGAGAGAACGTGTTGAACTGGGCTGAGTGCGTGTTAACAACAGGGGTAACATTAGTTCAGAGGGATGTTATTATGAAGGGACCACAAGATTAAAAGGAGAATCATGTGCTACCATTAAAAATAACTATGTTGTCAAGTGCTGCAAGCAAAGCAATTCCCAACATGATCTCTGACACTCTAAGATTTAAAACTTTTAAAAACATTTCATCTGCACTTGATTGTTAGGCTCTAACGTTGGTTTGACTTGTTCTTTATATGTTCTATCAGGACTCTGAGCAGCGGAACTACATCTATATCAAAGGTTGTGTTCCTCAGTTTGAGAAGTGGCTTCAGGACAACCTGACGGTGGTGGCAGGCATCTTTATTGGGATTGCATTACTACAGGTGAGGAACAATGTGAACTGTGTAGTTTATTATCAAATCTCTGTCAACCTTTAATTACCAAATGTAAAACAAAAAATGTGTTTCTTGTTTTAGATTTTTGGCATCTGTTTAGCACAGAACCTCGTGAGCGACATTGAAGCCGTGAGAGAGAGTTGGTAGGTGGCAACAGTTTGTTCATTCGGTGATTGAGGTTGTGAAATCGATGAATTTTGGCTCGTGTGCAGGAGCTTTTTTGATTTTTTTGCCAGAGTGGAAAATCTCCACAGCTACTGAAAGGATTTTGGTACAAACATTTATGTCCCCCTCAGGATGAATTTGTAATAACTTAACTTAACATCAGATCAAAGTTTTTATTTTTCCTGTCAGATATCTCAACATCTACTGAATGGATTAGCACAAAAGTTAGTACAAACATTCATGGTCCCCAGAAGATTAATCCTACTGACTTTGTTGATCCTGACTTTAGTGCATGTGGTTGACATTTGTGGTTATTAGTGAAATCTCCAATAGAGGCTATGCATGTGATGTCACAGTAGGTGGATGTCACCATGGTTACAGCCACTGAGGGGCAGAAAAACATGTAAATGTCAGTAAAGCCAATTCCTGACCATATGTCAATGTCCACGGACCACTGGTTCTTTGGTAAGTTGCAAGAATCACTGTTGAGTCCAACAACCTTCAGTTTAAGCAGATAATCCTTTGTTTTACTCCTGGTTTCACAGTTTCTCCTCCTAAATGCAGCCATGTTGCTGGATGTTTTGCCACTCATTCCGACCAGGGAGGATGAATTCCTGTGGGAATGCGATGTCTGGGCTCTTTACTCTGATTTATCACCAAATATGTGCAAATCCCATTCCCACCATCCTCAGCTGCACTTAACTGCTAACTAGCATATGTTATCATGCTAGCACACTGAACTGAGATGGTGAGCATGGTAAACATTCCACAACCGTACATTTTCATTATGAGTATATTAGCATGCAGACAATAGCATTTTGCCCAAAGTGACTGTGCCTGTAATTGCAGTCTTAAGGGTCAAAACGGTCAAGGGTCAAGCAGCACTTGTGGTATTCAGAACAACAGATATGTTTCTTGTGCAAGTAGATGAAGTTGTGCCAGATATTCTTCCTCTGCCTAAACACAGCCGATTCCAAGTCCCGCTATGTAATTGTACATTATATATCTTGATTTTATTTCATTGGTGCTTAAATCTTATTTTTGTTCTTGTGCAGCTTGTTTACCTAAAACCTCCACAGAATCTCCAGAGGCACGAAAGATGTACCAAGTAAGCACTATTAGATGTCATAATTAACATTGCAGTACATAAATATTTATATTTGTATTGATAATGGTATTGATTCTCTCCTGTGGATTGTGTTTTTCACTTATTTTTTGTTTTCAAAGGACTCTGCAGTTTGGATGGCAGTAATGAAGGGATATAAATTCATCAGCTAATGTGTCCAGAACCAAGAGTCTCATCGATATGTAAATAGTAAATTTAGAGTTATTTTTTAGAGTTATTTGTGGCCCTAGTTTTGAATGAAACGAAACCTCTAAAATGTTCTGTAGCTCTCATGCAGTACAAGTATTGTACAAATGCAATGCAAGTTCTTCACAGCACAAGCAGCATTGATGGTAAAGTCCCACTTCAGATCACTTTAGTTTGTAAGCCTGTAAACGAGGTGCTGAACACAAAACAAAGATGTATTTGATGTTTTATTGGAGGTAGTGCTTCGTTCAAAAAAGGGCCTTGGTTTTATATGTCTCACAGCTGCAGTTTTTAACACTGCATGTAAGGGTTGTCTACAAAGATAAAAGTGATTCTGGAAATGCACTGCATGCCTGTTGTCTACTGGTAGGACATTGGCACTCCTAAATGTATTTCATTCATGTTTAATATTTAAAAAGCATTTGTAAAATAGGCACTAGTTTAGAGTGAATCGGCTGCTTAGCACTTTGTTGAATGTTTAATGGAATCTACTTCTAAAGCTATGGAGAATTAACTTTACATTTATTTCCATCTGTGACATCTTGCTCATATTAAACAGCTGCAGTTTGTAAGCAGAGTCTTAGGTGGACGCAGTATTGTAGTATCATGAAAGGATATAATGGATCTTGTAGGATTTGATGCAGTTTAGGAGTTTTGGCTGAGATAAACATACTGAAAGAATCCAGCAGGTGTGGCATCTTAATCAAAACTCAGCCTTAAGCACTTTAATCTTCATATGAGAGCGATGAGGCTCACTGCAGTTTCTGTCATGACTCTTCTTTGGTGCTGGCAGCATGCAGCCACTGGAGGGGGCACTTCTCCTTAAGAAAAACCTTGCGAGCCGCATCTGTAACTTCATTATGCTCCGTAATGCCTGATAATTTGTCCTAAAGCAGCTTGACAGAAAATGTGAGTCAGCACATTGTAAATGTTGTGCTGTTCCTTGCACATTACCTTATCTCACCGTGTTCCTTCAGTCATTTCCCTCCATTTTTCAAAGTGTTGCCAAATGTGTTTCTTTGCTAAAAATCTGCCTAATTGATGAGATATATTTGGTTGTTGGTTGTTGTTTTTTTCTGTTTTTGATGTCTAAGTTTTCACTGGAAATTAGGATACAAGCTATTTCCAAGGCTCATGATGGATGCTATGCTGGTATGTATACATGACTTGAAAGCAGAGCACACAGGCTCTCTCACCAGCAGTATTTCAAATGACCTAGAAACATATGATTTTGTGTGAGAGCCTTTAATAGAACTGCAAAGCATGAAAGTAAAAACAACCATTTTTTGTAAAGGCGGTGTGAATCTGCAGTTACACGGAGCTTTTCATTTGCAGTCCAATCTTCTGCAGCTTTGTTGAACTCAACATCAAATGCATTTCTGCATTTTAAAATCTTTTAAATTTAATACAGCTGCAAGGGAGTCTAATATCCTCTTTTCCACTTAAAGCTTGATATGATTGTTGTTGACTGATCACACTTTTTCTTACCACTCAGTGCCATATATGTGATTTCTACTTCTAAATACCCCTGATTACTTTTGTTTCATGTGTACTCCTGATTCTTGTAAATAACTGGATCGTGAGAAGTTGTAAATATATATATGAATAAATGTGGTTCTTTGTAAACTTTTGCCAGTGTATGAATACTGTATATCCTGTGTTAGAGTTGGTTGACCTTGGACGCAGTTATAAATAAAACCAAAAGTAAAGATAAACATAGCTCAGAACAGTTAGACTACTTTATTACAAGAAAATGTCAGCAACAAATTGCACTTTTGTGTGGGTCCTACTGAGAATCTGTCCTCTTCGCTGTGTCAATATGCTTATTAATGAACTAGTTATGGAGAAATTAACATAGTGTAGTGTAATGAAATCCTTAGTGACACTAAATGATTAAATACCACCATCTAGTGTTTGTTTGAAGCAAATATCCTCAGTGTTGATCTTCCCTTCACAGACAAAAAACATTGTAAACCCCCACCCCCCCAAAAAAAACAGTCAACCTTTTCTATACAAGGAAAACAAATAACTTTTGTCATGTTGTGTATGATGATATTTGACCTTCATGTATGGGCACAAAGCTAATAATATTTTAGGATAATGTTGACGCACCGCTGTCTGTGTGACAATTAAATTTTGTTGTGTCATTGCAAGCCCCCAGAAAGAGTGACAGTCTTTGAAGCCAATGTCACATAAATTACAATGTCATGTGGTGCACAGGGGCCCAAACGTCTTCCCATAAGCTTACATTGTGAAGAAGCAGCTTTAAAACTGTGGATACATTTTTTTTTAGCATTAGCGTCACAATCCCCACAAAATGATTTTTTTTAAATCTTTTTTTTTTTTTTTTTTTTTACTAATGTTTCGCTATATATGATGAATTTGGTCCCATAACATTTGGAAAGTCTAGAAGAGCCACATCATTAAATTATTTTATTACCATTAAAGTTAGCAGAGAGCTAAACCAGAGCTAGCCACTCAATCGACAGAAGTCTGTAGTGCACATGTTCTATATAGGCCTCACAATGCAGAAGCTATGTGGAAGATCCAGGTAATTTTGGCATTATGTGCCACTGAGCAGCTTTCATAACAATAAATAGGGCCCCTCCTCTGCTGCATCCAGATTTTTTTTTTTTTATCATGATCATGTGTGGAACCTGAGCAATGAGCTTCGTTCACAGCAGACATTTTGACTTGTTACAGACAGGCCGAACTTTGCACACGGGTCCAGTCCTAAGCCAAACTTCCTCAGCTGACTTTGTGTGCTGGTAGTCCTGATGGTGGCGCTACAGCAATCGTCTAAAGTTTAAAACTTTGAAAATTCATAACAAATCAACAGTATGTGCTATGACTTTGCAACTTTCACCAAAATGTAGGCCCGATTGAGCAAAAACTTTCATAGACTTTGAGCTGGCAAGAATTATCAAGTCCATCACTCTGTTTTCCTCCTACAGTTTTTGTTCAAATGACATGAGACTTGCTACACAGCATCTTCAGACTGTCCTCCACAAACGATATAGTCAGATTTTTGAAATATGAAAAATTGAGCCCACAGTGCATCAAAATGTTTGCCTGTAAACAGTACTGTAAACTGCAAATTATTGCTAAATAAATCTCCAATCTTCATTAAAAATAATTAAAAATTTTTGCTATCATGGTAGATGAAGTGAGGTAAATTTCAGAATTTTATCTCAAGAAATGAATTTTTGACAACATTTTGAATTCTATCATGTAAACAATTGCAGTCGATGAAAATTGGAGCATCTTTAAACTCCAATTTCTCACATATGGAGCAGTCAATCTTTGTAAAGATAAACTACAGACATCTCTTTATCGTATAGATGAAGTATACAAATTCTCAGAATTTTGTCTTGATAACTGAATTTTGTAGTTTCAAATTTACCTTTACATGAGATCAGGATGTAAATGTGAGTCCAAAACCCGGGTGATGCAGTATGAACACCATGTTTTCGATGTTTCCCTGCTCCAACACACCTGATTCAAATGATCATCTTGTCATTAAGCCTGATAATGAACATTTGAATCAGGTGTGTTGGAGCAGGGAAATATCGAAAACATGCAGGGCAGGACGTCCCAGGACCAGGACTGAGAAACACTGGATTAGAGACACATGATTTCAAAGAAGAAAGTTTTGAATTATTATGGTCTGGGCTGCTCTTCTGCTTATATATGGATCGGGTGAGCTGCAATTGAGTTCCCTTCTTGGGATCACTAAAGTTGTCTGAATATGAAATTCCTGCCAGCTCAAACCACCTCTCTGTGTATAGCTCAATGTGATCACAACGTGCTTGTGGTGGTCTAAGGTCATGAGTTCAAGAGAAACAGTGATAATTCACCAGTGGAGGGAATATAAACAAACCTAAACCAAATAGGCCATTACAACATTAGAACCAATGACATGCTGGCTCAAAACATTAGACAAATGTCAAAACAATGTCAGGTTTTAATATCAAATTCTCATTTCAGTATAACCTTTAAGATGGAGATGGAGACCAGCTTTTGTATTGAAAAAATGTAGGATACTGCCTCTCAACCGATATTTTCTACCAGTTTTCAAACATGTTGACACCAGAAAATCCACTCAAGAGAACTGTGACTACAAAATGTTTGATTAAAAAAGCATAGAGGTGGTGAATCCATGGACCAGAGGTTAGCTGGCCAATTATCATTTATTGATTAGACTGAGGTGGAGTCGTCGGGTCAGAAAAAGGAAAAGCCACATTTCTGTCTTTCTCTTCTCTTTGAAAATAAACCAATATTCAGAGACACACACTTTTCTTTCAAAACAACACAGATCATTTGCAGTTTAGATACCCCACTTTGATAAGAGTATCTGTTTGCTGTGTTATCAGGGATTGATTGGAAACATATGATCTGACCTTTGGCCAGATGCCTCAGGTTACATCTGACTGTTTCAATAGAAAACAACAGCGTACTTGTTCCTACTGATGAAATCAACCTTCCTCTCCAACACATTCACTCACGCTCCAGTTGAAAGACAAAATGCTTTGATTATCACCAGTAAATGAATAATTATAGCAAGTTGTTATTGGTCTGCGCCTCTCATTTTTTTCATCTGTGTGAACCTGTCAACTAAGAATACTCTTTCTGATCCTCTTAGGAAAACAGTTTGTGTGTTTGTAACAAAGAATTGTCCAAATGACATCTTGTGTAAAAAGGCGAGTTTAATAGAAAACATGTGACCAGGCTGTCTTCTTTGGGTCGGGGCCCCAAGGCTTTGGAACAACTTGCTGAAAGATCTCAGGTTATAGCTCCAGGTTGAATCTTCTTTGGAAACCCATTTTTACATGTATAAAAAAAATATTAGGTAAACATTCTATATGCTTTAATTTATTACTTTCCATGATTTTATTTATTATTATGCTATGATTTTATGTGTCATCTGATTCTTTACTTTTGCTTTCACCTGTTAACCTTGTGAGAAAGATGATATTTAAATAATACATAATATTACTGTATAGGCTTACTGTACGCCTTCTCAATTTACCATTTTATTGTCTTTAAATTTATTTTATATTTGCTTTATTATATTATATGTTGTATTTCCTGCTTTTTATGTTTACACAGTTTGCATTGAAGCAAAAAGCATCTCAGCATTTCACTGCACATCTACGTGGTCTGATTATGTATCTGATTAATTCATTTTAAAGTTTTACATTTATTGTATTGTATTATAGAGTATATCCAGTAATTGCATTATACTCTTTATCTGTATTTTATTGTTTTGTCAATTTTCATCCGGTCGTGTGGTGATGCAATGATATACATTATGATAAAGTTATTCTACAGTAGTTTGTTATTATGACCATTTATTATACTTTAGTTAAACGTTAATATAAAGAAGTAGGGATAACCTGTTAGTGCTGAAAGAAGTCATTTTCCTGCAGTGTGCCACAGGTCATGAAATACTTCCTCACAATTTATCTGTAGATGATCTTTGAGAGATACCGAATCAACTGAAGAAGCACAGCAGCGGCTTCCTAATTGTTGAAGACGTCTAGCTTCAGGCCACTGAAGAGATCATCAGATAAGGACAGCGGACATGATGCCTGTGTACTAGAGGTTGATTGCATAATCTCAACCTGAAGACACAAACGATCTGTAAATACATCCGTGCTGAAGTGATCTTATTCCTGTTCTCAGTACCACTCTGGATTCAGATTCGCCAAAAGAAACTCCAAACTGGTAACTATCGGAGAGGGAACAGCAGCATAAACACTGACATCCATTGGCTGCTCAGTCACTTCACATGTACTGTATTCAGTGTGGCTGTGCCTCAATCTGTATGTAAGCATTCACAGAAAGTACATTTACTCAAGTAGTGGACTTACAATTTTGAGATAATTTCAAATATACTGTAAAACCTATATGATAAGTTTATCAACATCTCACATATATGTCAGCTGGGATAGGCTCCTGCCCTTGTGACCCTGCAAAAGGATCAGCAGTGACAGATACTGGATGGATGGATGGATGGATGGATGGATGGATGGATGGATGGATGGATGGATGGATGGATGGATGGATGGAT
>JBBPCS010000283.1:1622990-1651898 GCA_037974645.1 Hollardia meadi
CCCCCCCCCCCCCGCCCCCCGCTAGCATGCTCGTGGTTTTATGGAGGGGTTATGTGCCGGACTATTTCATTCAGGAAGTTACTGTTCACATAACCCTTCTATAAAATGGAAAATTATTGTTATACACTTTGGTTTAAAAAAAAAATACTGTTAAATGCAAAAGAGCTCGAGAAGAGAAGGCAAAGTTACTTTTTTAATTCAAAGGGTAATTCAATTTTCAAAAAGAATTTAGGAAAATAAATCAAATATGCAAAGAATTCTTCAAATTTAAAAAAAATTAATTTGACAGAAATACCTCGCATTAAGGAATACTTTTAAAAAAATGTCTTGTGTATGTGATTAATCATGTGATCACTTGAGTGTTGCTTAAATGCGTTTTATTCTTGACACATTCTTCAAAGTTTGATAAACAGGAGGAGAAAAAGTGAGGAAGAGAAAAGGAGACAGCAGAGAGATGGAAGAAACAGAACAGAAGAGAAAAAAAAGATGAACAAGAGAGAAAGAGCAGATGAGAGGCGACCAGGCCTGGGAAGGGAAGGCGGGGGGTGAGGGCTTGGGTAGATGAAGAGGAGGAGGCGGAGGAGGCCAAGAGGCATGGAGGTGGTGGTGGCGGTGGTGGAGGAGGAGGGTGAATCCAGGCTGACCTCTGTGTCTGTGTGTGTTGTTGTGTGTCTCAGTGGGTTTCCTCTGCCCTGGCGCCAGCTGGAAATGCCTCCACTAAGCAGAGGCAGTACACACATCATCCTCCATTCACCCCCATTCAGTCCCCTTTGATGAGAGTAACACTATACATGCCCAGCGCGCCTCACAGGTCCTATCAAGCTGCTGTTTAAAGGGCGGGAGCGAGAGCCGGGGCAGCTGATCATAACTTATCGAGTGTTCGGACGCACTGTCATCCAGTTTCGTTGCCCTGCGGAGCAAATAAAAGCGAGGATAATTGAAGAGGTTTTGTAATTGAAGTGATGTTGTCGTTACAGTGGTGGAGGTTTCATGAGGTACGCTGCCACCTAGGGGTCATCTCCCGTGGTTGCAGAGAGGAATGCGGTCACCCCTTCAACCAGTTTGATAAACAGAATTTAAGTGGATTATGTTTTCTTAAAAGCTGTCATGGAGACATGGAGCTGACATGGAGACATCTTAATACTTCTTTTTGTCTTTGCAAGGGAATTATACCTTGTTGACCATACCTTTATTTACTGCTATCAGATTAGTCACTGTTGCTCTTTAAAGTTGATCCTCATGATGGTCTTTCTAAAATGACTCAAGAGCCATGAAATTAGTCATTAGTTTGTTATCGTGCCATGATGTTGCCCTCATGCAACAAAAACCTCGCCAGTAAACAATTATCTGACTGACACGGCGAGGTAAAAGGCCCAAATCTGCAGCCCAGACATGCCGCAAGGAAGAATAACAACCGGCTTTGCTTAGCTTAGCTTTAGTTTGCTTTGTTCTGGCCATTATGGAGCCGAAATATTGTCATTACTCATAGACCAAATCATTTTACAACATCCTGCAATTAAACTTTAAGCTAATGGGTTAATGGGACAAATGGAGTTTGAAAGCTGGAAGTTGGTTTCTATTAGGGATGGCAGTGCGGGGAGAAGTGCACAGTTGCATGCTCTGCACACACACTCACACTGTTTTTTTCCCCTTTCTTTTTCTCTCTGAGACACACACAGACACACGCAAACACAAACACAGAGAACAGACTGGTTTGATTTAGGTTTTGCGGTCCCCTCCCGCAGCCTCAGACAGGCAGAGAAGACCAGAGCGCAGTGAACTCCAGTTCAGCCCGAGCCCGGCCGTCTCTGCTAAGCTTCAATTTGAAACCCTCCAAATTGGGTTTAATCTGTGTTTTGCTTTGCCAATTATCGACCTGCAGAGCTGCATGGCAAATGGGGATGAATGAGCTTTAGATGGGCCTGGTTGAGAGGAGGGTCATGGTGTGATTAATGGTGATCTGTTGAAACCATGACTCGGCCGGCTAAGCACGGCAGGAGTTATCAGAAAATGAGCATCTGCAGAAAAAGTTGCAGAGCATGATGCAGCAGAAATGCAGTTTAAAACTCTGAGTATAGAAATTAATGTCGAACTTTCTAAAACCAAAGTAGGTCCATACGTTTGTTTTTTATTAACATGGATTCTACATGTATCCAGACAAGCAGTCTGGTTTCTGTGTCATGTAATACCAATGTGGTATCACTAGTCTTATGAAAATGAATATACTGTCTGTGAGCCTTCTGTTCATTCTAAGCACTGCTAATTATACCATGTTCACATCACAGCGGAGCCCCAAGAAAAAAAACATCTGATTTCCACAACTTTCAATTGTTCATGTGCTTAACTTGTTGGGGAGGTCACATTCTGACTTTTGTTTTTCAAATTTCACTTTGCTGATTTGACACATGGAAATTTGTTTACTCATCATGACGAGGAATCCTACTTAACCTGCGAAATCCTCCCAATTCAGAAATAACTATGGAATTTTTGGCATTTTTACTTATGAAAATAGTTGCCATTGTACACTGGATGTGTGCAGCTCGACTAATGGTTTCATCTCTTTAACGTATCCTTTTAAATTATTTAAAAGCTTTGCCTGTGATCCATATTAATACATTTTTTGCTGTTTGTGATGTTAGCCAAAAATCCCTCATGAAAACACTCAGTGATGAAGTGTGTGCCTTTCTCATTCTCACCGACCTAACATTGAATTAAAGAAACACAATGTTCATATTGAATTACTCATTTTTCTTCACTGTAACAAAAAGACTGAATTCTCATTTTATTCAATTTCATTTTTACAATTCATGAAACAGCCCAGCTGGGTCTGAAATCAGTCCCCATTTGCTACTTACACATTGTGTGCAATACAATATATGCTGTCTTCTTCTGCAGTGGATTTAGGGGGGGTTGAGTGGAGAATTAGCACCCTCAACTGTTTATCTTGATGAACCAACTCCTAATAATCACATGACGGTGGTGGATGGAAACACATTTATTTGCATTATTCGTTTGTCTTATTTTTAGATGGAAATTTAGCTAGTGATGGTACAAAAATGATGATTCACTATCACACAAGACCATTCCATTACTTTTAATCACAATCATTTTAAAATACGCTGCCAGGACTGTTCGTCACAGCAATGACCTCCTGTAGCTGAGAACTGATGTTTTATCACAAACAAATGTGTGTCGTGTGGAATTAAGATACACTGTACTTTGCCAAAAAGCTTTCAAAAAAGGAAACTTGATTTCTGCTAAGTTTCCGATTGCTCTCTCTTCACTAAGGTGCTCAATCACCTGTACCTCAAAATAGGCTTGGTGACTATCGCGTCCCATGTTAAATAATAACAATAAAATCTTCTCCTTCCCAATATTTAGTCAAGCACTGAGTTATTGAGTTAACCACTTTTATTTTAAATGCAGTTTATAAACTGACTCTAAACTCGCTCCTGTGACAACCACTCATAACAAAACTGAATCACAACTCATCAACATAATCTTTCAAGTTCAGCAAGAAAAATATCACTTGCTTTTCTTCTTGACTATAATACTATAATAAAATAAAGTTTGTCGAACTTGGCTACCCTCATTGTCGCTATCTGCTAGCGGTCTCTGTCTCATTTTGGGTTACTTGTTGTACTAAAACTAACATTGTTGATCCTGGATAACCAGATCTGTGTCCAAACAAATATTTCTATGATCAGCTTAATGCTAACATAGCTAGCCACTACCCTAGCTGTCTGGCGATAATGTGTTGCATATGCTACATTAAAGGTCCCATATCATGAAAATGCATTTTTATTGTAAATGTAAAATAAAAGCTGTTAAAATTTGTTGCTTACTACTGCCGTTCCTCTACCCCCGTCACCACAAGAATGCCTCACAGCTTACAAGCTAGCAAGAATCTTAGCCGGTTTCTACCTGGAAACAGGATAACCAATAGTCTTCGAGCTAAAAAATATCGTATAAGCCCGCCCCCTCATTGTCCACTTCTTTCCACAGTTCCCAGGAAAGCGACTGAGACAAGTGTGGAGAGTGTAGCAATGTGACAGAGAACTGGCCATGAAAAGTAGGCGGTTACTTCCATTTAGCAGCCAAATCCGACGGTGTTTGGCAGGACAGACAAATCAATATATTTTTTCTTGTTAACTCAATTACATAAGTGTTTAATAGACACACATAAACGGTGCAGTTATAAGTGTAACGATATGGGACCTTTAAGTAACTGTTGAATTACAGAAATGCATTTCTCTCTCTGTACCTTGCTCTTGTGGACCTTATGTGTCTACCAGGTTAATTACTTTATATACTACCAATTGAGACTTAATACTGACCTTTTGCTGGTGATGCGTTGTGTTTCTTGCATGAAGCAAAATGTAACTAAATTGACTAGTCTATACTTTTTAGTTTCCTTGGTGCTGTGCAAATTTCCTTTTACATACATTTGGTTTAACTCTTATGGAATCCCATTTCATCTCATGTTCTGCTTTGCAAACACTACAATTGAATTTGTTGTCTAAAACTCATTTCAAAGTTACACAATGACCACCAGTCAAACCACAAAGGCAACCTGGTGACCTCAACCTTTATTGGAAGTTGCCCTCCTACCCACACACTGAGGGCAAAAGATATAACCTGCAGAAAATGCCACATATTCTACATGTAATTACCACGAGGAGCCTGACATACAGTAGTTCCTTCATCAGTAGGTGGGTCCACTTCACTCCAGCCAGTTTCAGAGGTGGTTACAGTGTATACATGCCTTCCTTGACATACCATTGTTTCCACTTGGGCTCTACATTGTCATTATCATGTGGGAGCTCTGACTGCTCGTTTCTGTGATCCACTGCTGACAGATTCCCCAAAATCCCTCAGTGGGACAACTTAGGGCCAGTTACACACCAGGCCGACTGTCAGCAAACACCAGGAGATTCGTTTAAAGCTGACACAGAGCGGCTCAGCAGCAGCATTCACTCACACTGCGCAGGAGAATCCTGGCCTTCTGTTATTATGCAACTACAACGTCACCACTGGATCTTCTTGCTACTCATAGATGATATATCATTACAGTTACCCCTTTATTAAAGGAATGAAAATGTCACTGTCGATTTGAAGTGGTATTTCACGGCTCTGGGTTTGGTTCCACTGTGTAGCATGGAAGCCAAATGTGAGACAAGCAGCTCTTGTAAATTGTAATTGAAATTTATGAGAGTATGTTTTGAACAAAATTCTTATTGAGGCACAAGGAGGATTTTTGTAAGAATCTCCTCATAACCTCACCATTAAAAAAGATGTCATGTCAAGTGCTCATTGCCTCACAGTGGCGTAATTCCTGACATGTTTTCACCCTTCACTTAATTTGACAGTGGTCATAACTGCAGAAAAAGAGAAAAAAAACTTTCAAGAAAACTCAATAAATTTGGAAACAATGATGAACAACTGTCAACAAATGATGACAGTCACTATTAAAAACCGAAGCGACCCTCTTGCCACAGGGGGACGAGGGAAGCCAAGACTAAATTGCCTGTCTGTAGTCATTTGAATGCAACATTTATCTGTGATTTATGTGAAGGCAGAAAAAGCATTATGAGAAAACATTTTCCAAGTACAACAGCTTGCAGCAATTTACATTATATGGGGGGAAAACCGCTGAGACAAATATTTGACTGGCCTCCATAATGAAATGGATATATTTATACACGTTGAATTGAGTCAAAGGCTCTGTAACGAATGCAAGGCTTCACCAAAGACCGCTCTGCGTTCTTGTAGTAAACATTTTACTGATGCTACAGGGGCTTTGAATGAAAGTTATTAGAGCCATAATTCTCCCAGCGGGCCAAGAGATACGAAGATAATCCACATGAAGACGGAGAAGATACGCTGGAGAGAAATCAACGCTGTGTTTGTATCAGTGACAGAAAGAGATTCAGAGATTTGCTAATTCATTTTTACTTTGTTTTAAGCTGAAATAGATTTGCTTTTGCTGTTGTAATTAGTGTGTCGACTGCGTTACCCTTTAATCTGTCATATTTTTCTTTTCTTCAAAAAGGTCACTGAGAGAAAAGGTAAAATATTTGTAGCATATGAATATTTGTAGCATATGACCTTGATAATAGAATACATCATTATTATTGTATATAATTATTGGATTTTTATAATTTAGCCTATAGGTTTATATATTTTTAGACTTTCTTTAGACATTTCTAAAGTTGCACTATTTATAATTAATATAGAACAAATGGCAATGTGACATCATGAAGAGGGTCATTTTAGTGTTTTGAGCAGCAAAAGGTGCCCGTTCTCATGAAAAAAACAGCCAGCCCAGCACCAAACTACAAACAGAAACTTTACACAGAGAGACCACCAGAACAAAGACCCTTCTCTCAGCCAGCTTTATTATTTATTTTTTTTTACAATGAACAAAACAACGGCGGCATCACACCGCCCCAGTGTGACACAAGCGTCGACGTCCAGTGTGACGTTTTACATGCGCATTAAGATTAAAGATTAAAGCGCTTTCTAAACAACTTGGAATAACATGACAATACTATTCATTTACTGTCCCTGTTACATGGCAATTGATCTCGTCCTGTGCTTGGAGGGTAAGGAGCTCCAGGAAGTCGCAATTTGCAGACATTTTCAGTTGCTTTTCTTCTGCTTTGAGTTAGCCGCTAACTGCTGCTAGCTGCTTGAAAATCTCCCAGTTGTGGGTCACGCACAAAATATGTCCAAAAAAACCCCCCGTATCCCCTCCTGCCGGCTCACAGGCAGAACAACGACCACCCATTCATCCTTTGTAACTTTTATGCAGACCGTCACGGCGCAACAGACACAGCTTGTTCAAGGCGGGAAAGTTTGCGACTAGCTGGTGAACGTAAGGGAGCATTTAGCAGCTAGATATTTCTCTAAGGAGCTGGTAGAGAACGAAACAGAGATAAAAGAAGAGTGGATATTGAACATTTTGGTCCTTTTCTGCTGGATGTGTAGGTAAGCAGCTGTTTGCTAACACATTAGACCAAAGTATAAGATCTAAGTTGATCTTGTTCCGCTGCCCCTAAATGGCCAAAGGTTTAAGGTACTTTTTAGCCAGTATCATTAAATAATACACAAATAATTTCCTCAGTATAAGAATTTTATTCTCAGAGGATGATTCGAACATTTGAAACAGAATTAAAACATTTTTTAATTTTTAAAAAGTATTTGTGAACAGAGAACGAAATAAATAACATCTAAAGTTCTAAATATTTAAGCCTTCTTTTTGGTTCTTTTTGATTTTGGGAATGTATCACTGCCTCAGTGTTTCTAAAATCCAGTTCGGCGCAGGACATTTTAGACCCCCATGTGCCATCCGAAGATATTTGTGTCTTCGCTTTTAAATGGTGAGTTACAGATGGTTAAAATGTGTGCACACCTATCTTATCCCCGTTCAGTGCATGATGTAGCATGAATGAAAACACACTCACTCTCTCTCTCTCACACACACACACTTCATGCACAGATGAGAAGACACGAACGCAACATTCTAATTAATATGTCACGGAGAAAATATTTTAATGACTTACAAATGGGGGTGACTGCACACTGCCCTGTGCCATTTATTTACAGTGAGGCTGAGACTTACTGGCATGAGGCAGCATATACAGTAAATTCTTAGACATCTAAATTAGAGGGGGCCCTGAGTGTCGTGGCTTCAGATACATGTGTGTAACCCTTGTGGTCTCCAAGCCCCCTCCTTCAAATTTGCGTCTTCCCTAATCAGTGCCAAATGGACATTTTCGTTTTCCTCTTTCCCAGCTTGGGCGATACAAGCGGTGAGAGAGAGGAAGGAAGTCATTGTATTCAATGAGAGCCTTCCATTTTTATTTTTTACAGCCGCGTCACATTTGCCCCCCCCCCCCCACATAAACGCAGCAACTCTTACAATTACCAACCCTTTCATGTGTTCCAGTCAGCGGTTGGTGGGGAAGGAGGGCCAATTGCTTATAATTAAGAGGTATTTGTTTTGGAGCTGCAGGGTGCTAAATTCTTCATACACATGGCAATTTTTGCCATATTAGCAAACCTGCAGGGCAAAGTCTCCAGTGAAAAGGCAGCAGAAAAACATAGTTCCAGACATAACCAAAGATATGGTCATCTCTATGTTTTCTCTGAGATATTAATGTGACCATGAGCTCTAATTTTTAATAAAACTGTATTTGTTATTAACATTTTTGCCTATTTTAAAAAAAGCAGTCTGAGATACTGTTTAAAGAGAGCACGTCTGAACAGCCAATACTGCACTTTTAATCTCATTTACACCTAATGCCACAGTAAAAGATTTCCACGCTTCACCCAGCATATGCTAGTGATTATTAATTAGTTTGTTGCCTGCATTTAGGTAATAAGAGAGAGAACCAGTAAAATGCTAAGTCTTCATACCCAAGGCAAATGCCTATTAAATTAAAGTTTACTATGTGTTTGTTTTTCAATAGGTTTTTAATGTTCAGCTGCATGCAACAACTTGGCAGACACAGGCTTGGAGCAGCTACAGGTCCTCCTACAAGATAAACAATGCTGCAGTCAGAATGAGGGAGAATAGAGTTGAAGGACGATGTCACCGCAGATAAGACGTCCTCCTCACTGCGTCCCTGAATCCATCAGGGTGGGCAGGAGGCGGCAGCAACTGTGACAGAAATGTCAGTTTATTGGTGAAAATAACTCTCTGAAAAATAACTGTTCAGCTGGAACAAGGAGTTTATTTATGTGGAAAAAAAACCTTGATCCAAGTCAGTGCTCAAAGAGCTCCAAAGAAATACAAGTAGTCTTTGATTTTAAAACATTAAAGCTACAACCCACAGTTGCATAAATAGTTTATAGTGTATTTGTGGTATTTTGTATTTAATATATTTCAATTATTGGATCATTTTTATGTATGACGTGTTGCACTATGAGCTCACCAAGGTAAGTTCTTCTGTAATGAATGATATTTTCAAAGAGTGAATTCTATATTTTGTGTCATGTTTTTGCTACATTAGCTGATAATTCTTCAGTATACTGAAAAAAGTAGACTGAAAATGTATCTGTTGACACCCATATTGTAAAATTGTTTTAGGGATACGTGCGACATGCCAACATATTCTGTAGCTAAATCTTCATTTCTCCTCTGCTGTTTCACAGAGCTCCAACTATTTTTTTAAAAACCCATCAGTGAGCCGCACCGCTGCACTGGCTAACATGTTTCTTCATTACCACACTGTAGAGTGTTTTTACTCAATCCTACACACTCACTCACTAGACCACCAAATTAATCCACAGCTGACATTAGTCCCCAACAAATATACAATTTTCTCCTTTTTGAGTCACATTTGTTAAAAACTACAATGCCCAGCTGTTATGGGAAATTTTTCAGCTTATTTTTTTGAATTCTATATTTCTTGTTCTTCTTCTCTATTCTTCTATGTTTTTAACCATTTGCATCTTAGATGGGATGAATGGGATCGGGGCTGAGAAAACCGAAGACTCATCAATCCTAAATCTGCATGTATTGTATGAACCTATCTTCTTGTTGAGCAGTGCCCTGCTGCAAACACTGAAGCCATTGCTGCTGTGCTGTCCCAACCAGGTCGATGGCACAAACAGGGGGTCACTGTCTCTCTGCTCCTCTCCGGGGGTGACGCATAATTCAGCTGATTGACAGAGAAGATGTCTAATTCTCCACAGTGACACTCTGCTCTGCACTATTGTGTGTGTGTGAGGGTATTACTACCATAGCACTGTCATTTGGTCCTGCTGACATGACAGAAAACTGTCTGGGTCACAGAGTCAGCTGGCACCAGAGCTAATGGATCTGGCCCCTGTATGTGTGTGTGTGTGTGTGTGTGTGTGTGTGTGTGTGTGTGTGATGTGGACACGCTAATGGCTATGTTGCATGCATTTCTATTCAAATTAATCTGTGTATGTGCATGCAGATACACATTAGATGTTCTGTGTGTGTCCGTGCATGTGCATGTGTGTGAGTGTGTGTGATCCCCCCCTCCCCCGGCCCTCCAGCCCAGCTCTCTATCCACAATGAGCTCCACTCTGAAACGTGGAGCCGCGTGATGACAGGCCGATCGGCAGGGGACAATGCGCTGTAATTTGTGAGGGGCCTTGCCGCGAGAGGAATGATGGGTAATTAAGAGGAAGACACTGAGAGACACAGCGGGGGCTCGGTGACAGGCAACAGGCCATTGGCTGTGCGTACTGACAAGCCAACAAACCCTTCTCTGGTTCCCCATAACAGGCTGCTCCGCTCTTCTGTTTCACACACAATTCCCTCAAGTATTCAATGGAAAACAGCACAAAAACAATGTTTTTAATGTCTTTTTGTAAATATATGCTTATTCTGAATTTGATGCCAGCAACACGTTTCAAACAAGTTGGGACAGCAGCAACAAAAGACTGAGAAAGTTGTAGAATACTCAAAAACACCTGATTGGAACATTCCACAGATAAACAGGTTCATTGGTAACAGTTGATAGCATCATGATCGGGTATGAAAGGGGCATCCTCCAAAGGCTCAGTCGCTCACAAGCAATGATGGGTCGAGGTTCACCACCTTGTGAAACACATGATTGTATAAAGGATATTACTACACAGGTAAGGAACACCTTGTTAGACCCTTGTTGCATTCTGTTGTTATTTACATTTTACACAGCGTCACAACTTTTTTTAATTGCAGTACCACCATTGTGGTGTGTACAATCTAACCCATCGGTGTTTGATATTAAATAATTTCATATTGGTGCATGTTATGTGAACCCACTGAACACATATACGGCTGCTCATGTCTGCCCTTAAAGGACAAATAAACCATACATAACATGAACATCATCATCAATCTGTAACTGGTTATGTGCACAATTCAAAATGACCATGACAAAAAATATCATTGGAAATGCAAGAAAGAAAAAAAAAGAGTTTTGTCTGGATGAGGAAAAATATTTGGTGTTTGATAAAAGAAAGCCACAATCGATAACAGATGAGTTACGAAAACAGCTTTTTCCTTCCAATAGTTTTTATCTCCAGCTGTGAGGACTTCAGCATGTTGCTTCCAGTCTTTCCAGCAGACAGTGAAGACAAATTATTCATTTCAGTAGAATAAAGCAGGGGGTCTGGGCTGCCCTAAACATAGCAGCTTTTTGATGACATAATATTGTGGCACCCTCTTCAGAATAATCACATAAAAATTGTTTCTGAAAACACATGGATTATACGGAAGCCCTGTGAGGCAAGTGGGAAAAAAAATCTGGTGATATATTTTCAAAGTTTGATCTGAATTGTTCCTCTTCTGTGTTTATGACTTAAGAATAAGTGAAATAAAAGTTTTGCCAGACAATATTTCCAAGTTCCTTAATTTTTAAAATCTGTGGGACACATGTGGGAAAAAATGTTTTGACAGGATAATTTTTCTTCCCACATGTTTTGCCCAGATCATTTTTTTTCTTTTCCATCTCTGAAAACAGGTGAAAAAAAGTTTTGGCAGGTTAAAAAAAATTGCCAGTGTTTGACAACAAACAAAAATAAAACAAAAAACTTTTCATCTTACTAAGAAAAACTTCAAGGAGAATGATTCAAGATTTCAGTTTTTCTAAAAGAATCAATCAACACAAGAGAGTGTTTAAATTTCACTGTGTTAAAATACAACACATTTTACTATAAAAGCAAAGTGAAGAAAGTAATATCTCCTCTGCTTCAGGGATGGATTTCTGCCTCTATAAATGGAGAGTTTACTTAAAAAAAGAAGGTTTCTTAATTTTACTGTAGACAAACAACATAAAAGCTGGACCTATATGTCAAATCACATCATCTACATTTGATCAGTTCAATAATAAAAAAAAAGCCAAACAGATTAGCCTTGCAAAAAAATCATGGTATATCACTCTTAGAAGTTTTTTTTTAACTGTTGTGGTAATTTAAGCTGCATTTTCCTTTGAAAGCAAAATCCAAAATTAATACAGTAGGGTATTTATACCTTGTTTTGTTTTTTTTTTAAAATCTTAACGCATTATAGTATATCACAAGAATGTGGCTCTTGCACAAAACAGGCTGTGGTTGAAATCCAATACATATGAAAAGAGGTATTTAGCCTTCCAGAACATTTTCTCTTTCCTTTGCATTTCTTCTCTTCCTCTGCAAACCTTTTCATCTTATTGAGGTTTCACCGCATTACTACAGGGAGCTTGAGCTGCAGGACCAAATCCTCAAGGTGCACGGTATGTAGGCTCCGTTCCCACAGACTTTAAAAACCCATATCAACCCATGTCTGCACATCTCTCCCTTACATCTCCCTGGCAGCCTGTAAATCACCAAAGCTCACTCCCAGCCCCATTGAATCAACTTGCTGGAGTCGCTGACTAATTGATAGCGTTACAATCTGAACTGGTTCATAGTGGTGCTAAATTGAAAACACCGGGGGAGGAAGACTGAGGGATTCTAGTAGTAAAGAGAGGGAGGAAAGGCTCGTGAGGAGGGAGACAGCGCTTGGGGGGATGTCGGGAGGAGACAGAGGGAAGGAGAGGAAGAGGTTTTGATGATGAGGAGGAGGAGCAGGAGAGAGAAGAGGGGGCAATAGGATGCTGATAGGAGAAAAGGAGGGAGAAGGGCTGCTGAAGAGGAAGTTCAGAGAGAGACAGAGAGATAAAGTAAAAGAGAGGGGGATGTTAGACAGAGAGGAGAAGAGGGAACAGGAGGTGCAGTATCAGTAAGATAGAGCAGGAAAGGCATCTGAGTCATTTTCATGGATACCTGCCCACACTAAGATGACAAAACAATAGAAAACCAAAAAAATCTCTCCATCTTCTTTAAGTCAGAAAACTACAACACTTCAACTGAGGTTTGATTTTCTTTTTGGAACATTTTTGGTACACAGAACAGCCATAACATTAAAACCACTGTCAGTTGAAATGAATAACATTGACCATCTCACTACAGTGGAATATTCTGCTGGGAAACCCTGGATCCTGACATTCATGTGGATGCCAACTGACACAAACCATCCACCCAAACACCCTTGCAGATCAAGCACACCCCCCATGGCACCGGCACACCCTGATGACATTGGTCCCCCAGCAGGACAGTGTGTGCTGCCACACCACAAAAACTGCTCAGGAACAGTTTGATGAACGTGACAAAGAGCTTAAGGCGTCCACCTGGACTCAAAATGCTCCAGATCCAAATCTGATTGAGCAACATGGGACGTGCCTGAAAGATTACGATCCATGGAGGGCTGTTGGCATGAGGAGGGTTTACTTTGTCTGAAACAATGTTTGGGTGGGTTTTATGGGTCAAAGAACATCCACATGAATACCAGGACCCAGGGTTTTCCACTAGAACATTGTGCTGTAGCCATGATCAATGTGATCCAATTGATCTGTCAGTGGTTTTAATGTTGTGGCTGATTGGTGTACATCAGCATGATAAGAACTACTTAAAATGACAGAAACTGTCTTTGGGAAAACTTTATTTGACATGTTCTTTGAGTTTTTATTTTGGCCCATGTATCATCCATGTCCTGTCTAACATGGAGGAGGAGGGGTTTATGACCTACTTCAGCCAGCCACAGGGGGCAATCGAGAGGTTTTAGCCTCACTTTCGGGGAGCTGTCTTGTCATCTATCTTTCTACACTTGGTAAACGTTATACCTGTTAAACGAGCATGCTAACATTCTCATTGTGCATGGATGTAGAAAAAGAAATTCCTCCACTATATTTAAAGTTCCCCTCCAGACACATTTTAAAGTACATACAAAATATTCTACTATGTCTAATATTTTGTTTAATATGGTCTCCCCACATAATAAAAAAAAAAACCGAAAAGGGGTTTGATCAAAGCACATCTATTCTGTCTCCCTCATTGAGAAATTCTGGATCTATGAATCACAGGCCTCTGGCCCCGCCCACCACCGTTGTTTGTGCTAGGTTGACCAGTGAAGCTGTTAGCATCAAGATGGCTAGTGTTAGAGGAAATGTGGGAGAGATTCAGCCATAACGTTACATGTTTGAGCCTCAGTCAGACCCGGACTCAGATGAGGAGTCTGCTGTGAACCAAAATCGGTGACTAGCAGACATATCAGAATGCTAAGTGTAGCTAGCATCTTTTGTTTATGTTGTTTGTTAGCTTGTTAGCTTGTAACTGGCAGTGGCTGAAACAGCGTTAGTGGTTGTGAAACGTACAATAATATCTGCTATGATTTTACAGTGTGTTCACATCTTGACAGCCAACCAAGTGCCTGGGAACTGGCTCATTGGCAGTAGTAGTATTTGTAAATTAGACAGTGATTGGCTTTTGTATATGCGACTAAGCAAATCTAGCCCGCCTGGTGTACGTTTGAATTGTACCCTTGGGTTTAAGGCAATGATCATGAACCACAATATCCTTGGGTTGAGTCCAGCCAGAGACCTTTGTTGTATGTCATTCCACGTCTCTCTGTCCCTCATTTTCTGTCATCTCGTTACTCAGCTCTCTCATAGACACATAGAAAAAGATGAACCCGCTCGGAGACTATTTCTGCCTAGCTCAGTTTTCTTGAGGAAAAAAACGTGGGCTTAGTGTGGACAGAGGGCAAAAACGGAGAGAAAAAGACGCACTTGCAAATTTACGATGTAGGCGTACTCTTAGAGAATATAGACAGAGGGAGAAAAAGCAAGATAGAGAGACAGAGAGCTGGATGGGGACGGGAGGGGCGGAGGGGTGGCTTGTCTTTGATCTCAGTGCATGTCTGCTTTGCTGTTTTCCTTCAAGGCTTCCTGGTAAGTTTCAGTAGACACCAGCGGGTCCACTCTCAGGGATCGGACGCTAATGGATCAGTTAAAGGGGCCTATGTTTTATGGCCAGGCTAAGTGTTATCATCTGGGGTTAAAGACACTGACCATGTAGCAAACTCCTGCCAGATAGCTGCCCCTCTGGGGGATTACAGTAGGCCCTTTCCCAAAGTAAGGAGGCAATTGAGGGAAAGTGTTGCTCACTCTTTGTTTTATTTTGGTTCATTTACTAGATCTCCCTCTTCCATTTCATTTTTTTCTCTTTCTCCCTTCTTTCTTTCTCCGTTTCTTTCCACTTTTCTCTCCACAGACACACATCAGGGAATACCACTCTAAAGCTTCCCGATCGCTGTTTGAAACCATTTGTCAGTTGCGCAAGACAGAAAGCTGACGATGGATTCCAGAGGTTGAGGTTACCCCTTTCATACAGCAGTTTATCCATGAGACCTGTCAGGGCTGACTGCTTCAAATACGACGCAGGGTCCGTCAGATAAGGATCACAAAGACAGCGACGTGCCTCCTAAAGTGATCATTCTCCGTCTGTGTTTTTGTTAAACGAGCACGCCGAGGGCTGGATTGACAGCTCATAGACTCCCTCTAATTGAATGTGATAGATTCAGTCATTAAGTTAATTGGCAGCTGGTTTAGTTTAGGACTTGTCACACTCACTCAGAGATTTTATGGCATAATTTTTTCAATTGGTAAGTTGGTCTCAAAGTGAATACCAGGTCTGTGAGAAGGCAGTGGCCCTTTCAGTTGTGACTTTTCATCACATCATGTTAACAGCATGTGCTGGGCAAGTAAATGTTGCTACTGACGCAAAGGTAACATTGATCAGTGGGCCAAGTACGGCTATTAACTTGGACTTAATGTGTAAGATTCAAAAATCTAGTTAAAATGTCCTTAAACTTTTAGTCTTGTGTTTCATTTTTCATGTGAAAAGTAGAAAAGAGTTCAAAACAAATCTCATGCAGCAACATTTTGATGTTTCTCTTATGGTCAAGAAATTTGCTCAAAAAAGATACATCAAAACCAAGAATGAACAGATTTTCCTAACTAATAAGTATCATACTAATATATGTCATTCGTCTTTGCCATAGACCCTTAGTTGTTATTCAAAGCTACTAAAAACAGATTGAGTCACACCATCAGACTAGGTGAAATGGCCCCTCATTATGATGAGCATGGACACTGTAGTCCATTTTGAGTCAATCCCATATTTGTCCAACTGCTGTAAATACTCATGAGTATCAAATGTGTATTAATCCACAGCTGAAAATAGTCCCCAATAAATACAAGATTTACCCCTGTCTGAGTAACGTTTGATAAGACCTACAGTGCCCAGGTGTTTTTGGAAATGACTGGTCATGTTTTAAAAGTGAAACTATATATTTGTGATCCATTTTTGTAGATGTAGCCTGTCTCCTCAAGAAACAAATGGACTTGGTGCTGAGAGCCACGGACAGGTTAAATCACAAATTATTGAGAGAGAGACTTACATCGTTGCCTTATCTTTTAATAACAGAATGGAACTGTCATCTACTCTAACATTTTGTCCTTAAAAAAACTTGTGCTTCACTTGAAAAATGATCAACAACACTGCTCATCTGCAGAAGCTGTATTGCTGCAATAATTCAAAGGGATAAACATCGGACATACCTATAAAAAACAATAAGAGGCTAAATTACAAGGGTTTGTTCAACCAGATTCCAAAAATAGAAATGCCATATTTGCATATTTGCAGTCACAATCTGAACTGTTATACAGAAAAAAATTGCAAATAAAAGCTGTTGACAGTGAATGCTATGGGAAGAGATGTTGCTGTTGAATTTGTAAGATATAGCCATCATTTTTGTTAAAACGTTTAAAAACTGAACTAACATTTTTAACAGAATGTGAAGAAACAACAGTTTTGACGTTATGTCAAAAACGCCTATGTATTGTGTTGCAGAGATATCAACTGAAGTTAGCATGCTAACCAGCTAGCCCCGGCCCGTCCCGTCTCATAATACCATTTTGTACCTCTAGAGGCGATAGTCCCTAATCTTCTTGAAAAGAAATTTTCTTACACCTAATTACTAAACAGATAAAAACAACCATACACCTTCTGTATTCAAGTTTCTCTCTTACCGAACTAAGTTGAGCTTAATTGCCTTGTTCAATTATCATAAAACACACTTCATTCAAACAAGACATAAACAAAACAAAAGTCCCCAAAACTGACTTGGTTTGTCTTTCCACAATCACCTCTGGGTTGGTCAAAGTAAATCCTTAATTCACAGAGTAAGATGTAAAAATATTCCATCTCTACATCCTGCTTTTGGCCCGCTGTTGATGGTCAACTCCATCTCGCTGTTCTGCCATTTCACCTCGCTCCTGTCCCCGCCTGCTGTGTCCTGTCAAGTCATAACATTAGTCCTTGTCGGAGCTGCTGTAAATTACCTCTGTACTGTATCCCCTGTCACCAAACTGGCCTCCAGTCTCAGATGCTGTGTTCCGTTCCCAGTTTGGTTTCCAGCCCCTGAGTTTTAGGGCCACTAGCTCCACTACTAACGAAGCTATCAGTCGCTATAGCTACCAAAGATAATAACACAGCCCAAGACAAGAAAATGACACTCGGTAGAGCACATACCTCCGCCAAGGCCCAACAGCCCTCTTATTTAAGCCTTAGCACCAACTGCAGCAACTTGTGACACTCTGTTAGTACCTTACTGAATCCATATTAACTTAGCTACACAATGATGGTAGTTTCAGGTAGTTATTTAACACGCTATTTGTTACCGTACAGCAACCAGGAAAATGTTTAAATCTGCTAGATCTGAATTTTTATTTGGATCCACACTAAACTGTACACACTCATAGATAGCAGCCCTCTAAATATGTCTGATTTTTTTGTCATGATTTATGAATTATTCTATGGAAAATTAATGAAATGTCAAAAAATGCCCTATCTAGCAATGTTAAAGAAAGTGAAAAAAAATTCCTGGATCCGCCCCTTTATCTGGATTCGCTCCAAAAGTTAATGGGTTCTTCCTTGGCCCATGCCCCACCCCTCCACCAAGTTTCAGGAAAATTGGTTCAGTAGTTTTTGTGTAATCCTGCTGACAAACAAACAAACAAATGCTACTGAAAATATAACCTCCTTACAGTATAGTGATAACAGTTGGCAGCTGATATGGTGATATGCTACCCCCTATATTCTTGGAGGTACCTTGAAATTTTGGCTATATTTTACAAATTGCATCTTTAAGAGAAACTTTTTGAAGCTGTGAGCACTTCATGTTAAGCTCCGACTGTATTGCAACTGGACAAACTTTAGCAAATGAAAACAAAATAAGAATATGTGTATTTCTCGATTTGTCCAGGTCATTTAAGGTAAAATAAATAATATAATAATAAATAATTAATACTTTTAAGGTATCTTTCTCCAACACTAGTTAAAATACATTGACTTCATTCTGACCAGCATATTTCTTTTTTTGTCTATCAATCAGAAAATGTTGCTGTCTAAACCAGAAAAGGTCCTACGGCTACACACCAAAACATCTTAGTCAAGTAAAAGAGGGGACCTGTCATAAAATAGCCAATAACACGTGTTTCAAATTGGCCATTTGTTATAGATTGTTTTACAAGGCAGGCTGGTTATCGGCCCAGTGGCATTTCTCTGTGTTGATAAAGCACCAGGGAATTGTGGGTCAATTAGTTTGCCACAGCAGAAATTCCTGCGCACAGCCAATTAAAGCTCTCGGCCTATGGTCATAAAGCACGCTCTTCCTGTTGACGGCTCACATAGTTATTCTGAGCCCCCGGCAGCTCCTCTCCAGCTCTGCTGGTGTAAAATCTTATTCTAAGTCCAGCGCTATTATGAGAGCACTTTAGGAGATCTCCATAGTTAGCTGAAATAGCTGAAAACCTAAAGCATGTGTCCTTGTGAAAGGCTGGCGTGCGGCTTATTTGGTGCAATGCAGTGATCGAGTTCCTTCTTTTGTGCTTTTCAGTCACTGGAAAGTGTACGCAAAAAGATAAACACAACATATAAAGAAATAAACACAATTAAAAAGGGTTAAATCGAGTTCATCTGTTCAGAGGAGGAGCACAGATGATTGGAGTGTGGGCCGAGTGTAGACAAAAGACGACAGGAGATGATTGCAGGGAATCATTTTTCCATTCGGCTCGGTCTGTCTTTGTCACAATGGCCTCAGAGAGCAAACCTATCTTCTGCAATGAGGAGGATAAACTTCTATCTTTTTCCGTTTGCTTCTGAGTCATCCCCCCATCCCCCTCACTGTCAAAAGCTTTTTTTATATAAAATCTTTTGTTCATGTACAGGCTGCAAATTGTTGTTTTTGTGATGTGACGCAAACGGAGCGTAAGAGTAAACACTGGTCCATTGTGGGATGTCGGCAGAGGTTTGGAGATCACCAGATTCTTCGTGGAAGGCAGGACGAGCAGAGTCAGAAACTGACGTGCGTGTATTAATGTGTGTGATGGAGTATAAAAATGACCACCAAGCTCTCGTCGTCTACTGATCATCATCCTCATGAACCCTACAAATAAAGACAGAAGCCATCATAGTCACACATTCTACAGAAAGTGTAAAAGCTTCAAAGGCGAATTGTCTAATTTGATCAGATTCAGTCGCACACTTGAGAGCACCATGATATGTGTGTCTGTCTGTGTGCCGGGAGCCTCCCATAAAACAGAGTGGGTTCCTGGGATTGCTATCATCCTCGCGGCTATTACTACATGCATAACCACTTATGATCACTTATAGCGAGTCTATAGACAAGGCAGGCATCAGCTGATCCACGCTGACATGCACAAGGATCAGTACCCTGGGAGAATCCCCCTTTAAAGCCCAATTATCCTGCGGAGCCGGTGTCGTTTCAAAGGCCAACAGTAGAAGATGTTGGCCCCTGATAAGGGACACATGTGTTCCATCACACGTAATTGAAGCAGGGTTTCCTGAAAAAGAAACAACCCTGGAGCAATATGACAAAACAAACAGATTTACGGACATAACAACTGTATTTGTAATAGGAACGTTTTTCATGGTGCATGGAAATTGCTTCTTGTGGGGCATATTTCTTTTTTGCAAAAGTCATAGTTCAGCACGGCGTGGTGAATGTGTATGTGAGTATTTCGTCTTTTTTCTTCTTTGTTTTTTTTTTTTTTAACTGAACATCAGTCTTGGAGAGCACACCATGACGATAGGTTTCCAAACCTTCCCAAATTTGATTACAGGTCTGCAAAAACCTCAAACAATGCCGTGGCAAGCATGTCACTTACGGCCACAAGCCAAAATCCGTCTCTGTTTTCTTTTTTTCCCCCCTTTTCCCTTTCGTTTCATGCCTATGACCTGAAGTTAAGAATAAAGACATAAGTCATGTGTTTTAACAGGAAACACGCAAAACAAATTTACAGTAAAAAAAAAAAAAAGCTGAGCTGGATGGAGAAAAAAGATTACTCTTGATTTCTGTGTAACATAAACAAAAAAAAAACAGTGTATAGTGGCTTTAATTTGGGAAGAGTTTGTGAAGTCCCCGTTCAGCCATTACATGTGTCAATGCAAATGCAGTTAATCTATGTTTTATATTTAAAAAATGCAGGAGCCTTCTGTACCTCATTGCATAGCGTTGCTCCCAGTCCTTTCCCATGATCTGTAGGATGTATTTAGCATTTCTCATTTATGGGGATATTATTACCTCTCTGGCACCAGGCCCTGTTTTTGGAATCCCTCCCTTTAATGTTAAATCATGTGGACATTAAAGTCTTTCCTTGACTTACAAGACATGACATCTCTGGAAACATACAACCCAGGTCAAAGATGGAGCTCGTTAAAAGATTGTACACTACCACAAATTCACAGACAGAAAAGGGGATGAAGAGAAAAAAAAAATGTTTAAGTTACTCAGACTTCAATCGTTGGGGAAGCTCGGCTTTGGCTGCTGGAGATGAGAGACAAAGACAGTTTTGTGCAGACTTCTCAATTAGACTCTTCTGTCTGTGTGTCTGTCAAATTGTGTTTGTTATCGATAATGGCTTTTAACAGGCGCCACAAGCAACAAGGGGATATGACTGTAAGGAGATAAAACCTCAAAATAACGCACGCTGCACTATTCTTCCTCTGATGTTAAATTAAGACCACGTTTTTTAAAAAGGTCAGATATGATTAAAAGCTGGTGCACACACAAATTGGTTTTCACTGTTTTTTGGTGGCACCTGACTGACGCAATATTGCCTCATTTCCTATCAATAAATATATCATCCCTTCTTTCTCATTAGTTAGGTATTCATACTCCACCTTTAATTATCTCCAAACAAGCTAATCTAAAACACTTAATACACATCATTCCGCCAAAGATTCTCACTTACAGAGTACAAAGAAATCTCAAATTGACTTGTTTAGCATCCACAGCCAACAGTCAGCCAGGCATAACTACAGCTGTTTGTCTCATTAACTGCTGTTTGTATCCAATTAAGCCAAGCCAGGGGGGGCACTTAATGACCCCACAGATGAGCAAATTACAGAGTTGATACTGTAATCTTTAATTAGACCTAACTAGAAGCTTCAGATTCGGAAAAGTTATTTTTAAAGTCTCATTTTTCCATAGAAATCCAATAGACGCAGTTATGGCTCCACAAGACAGGTTTACACATCCCATAAGTGGTCAATAATCCCATTTGCTTCATTTTGGAGCACTTTTTTTTCACCCCTCTTCACTCTGCTAAAATGACACGACATCATGATGCAATTTGGGGTTTTTAATCACAGTTTCAGCAGTTACAGCGCGGCTGTCCGATTTCCTGCAACAAAACTGTGCAGCACCATTAGTATGAGTAATTCCACACAGCAGGCCTCCAGTTGTGCATGTGATCAGAGGAGAAGAAAACAACAGGCTCCACAATGGAAAACCTGAGCTAATGTCCTCGATCGTCCCACCTTGTTGTGGTTGCTTTCTGGGGCAATTACATTCTGTAGACATTATAGGGCAGAAACACCCACAGATGGCTCTGTTGTGTATGCGAGCTCATGCTAAATTTCAGGTGTGTTTAGCGTCATATCGTCTTACATGGAATACAGAAACATGTGACAGTCCCTTAAGATTTCTTAAATGGGTCTGGAGGAGTGCTGGAAAGTTATCACAAGGTCAGCGGTGAGTCATGGAGCTGCTGGCAGACCACTGGGGAGTGTGGTGCAGTGCTGGGAAAGTTTGCTACTGTGTCATCGTTACATTGAGAGATGTCAAGGCCGGGCTTTTTAAGTGCTCTCACAAAGAATCCTCTCTTCTCTCTGCGTTGGCCTGCACAAGTCATTTTATGGACAACCACGCACCTATAGTGAAGCGTATTTTTGCACATACCCAGTGCCATATGCCTGACAACATGGACACAAACCTCACCGTTTTGGCTCACGCCGCATTTTAGTCCGACTCAGAAGTCAAAAAAGCAAAGCCACGCAGCGGGTCAGATATTGAAAAACGTGCATTTATAGAGTGAAAAGCAAAACAGAGAGAATTCCTGTCCCGTTTTTAACTTTGTCTTATATAAACGTAGCCAGGGCTGGGGTGATATCTGATAAAATAGATCAAAATTACATTATTGGCTTTTATGGCCCACTGAAAACATAGCCCAAAGGTATGCTATTTGGCAGCGAGCAGCTCGTAATATGTCTAAGAATTGTTACCATCTGGCTTGACTGCAGGGAATGCTTCTCTCTTAAAAACCTCAAAGTCAAAATGATACAAGTAAAACCCAGCATTCATAAACCAGGTTGGCTTTTTATGGACGCCTGTCCACATCGATTTGGCTCCACGGTATCTTGAAGATAACTTATGCCATTTAGAAATAATCTTTTTTTTCCCCTACCTTTTCTCTCTGATGCTATGGTGTCCAAATACAGTGTTATTTTTGAAGCCTTAAAGAGGAGTTCTTTGTGAAAAATGTGTTATTTTTGTTCTAAAATGCTATCCTTTTAGATGAAAGGATGGATGGATGGATGGATATAAAGGTATAAAGATATACATATAGGTTTAAAGAAATACAGCATACATAAGGAAGAGAACAGTAACTGTTTGTCTGCTTGGTTTCATCAATACAACCTCCCCACAAACACAATATGCGATTCCTCTGTCTGGACAAGAAAACATTGTCCCCTGACATTTCAACCCCTTTTTTCGGGGGCTACACCCTTCTAATCGCACTCCTGTACACAGTTTCAGCCCCCATTACCTTATTACGAGATTACAATGTCAATGTGCTCAGAATTGTGACAATTACAGTAAGTGGTGGAGTAATTTTCGGCATTAAATGGGGTCTTTGTGTGCTATGTTGCTGTATAGTTATGCGGCCTGTCATATAGGTTGAAAGAGGGCATTCTGGTCTTGAGCCAAATGCATTCTCATATGTTCAATAAGGTGAGCAGGTATACAGATGCATGTGCATATGTAGGAGCATTATACCAGAGTTACACATTCATATTAGCAAACGCACTCACAATCACACTGACAAGCTGCCATGGAGCAGGAATCCCAGTGTGTGTGTGTGTGTGTGTGTGTGTGTGTGTGTGTGTGTGTGTGTATTTTACTCAACTCAACATCAAATCAAAACAAATCTTGTGGTCACATGGTCACATTAATAATTCGTTTTTATGTGTGAGTGGCAGAAATGTGTGTGCAAGTTTATCTTTCATGGGAGTCCGTTTCCAATGAAATTGATTCCAATCTGAAATTTCCCATTTCTTTTCTTTCTTTGGGAACACAAACTACAACACTACAGTTGTTTTATTTTTCATTGTAATTAACAGAGACTTAGAGTTTTCTATGTACTTTTATATGGTTTTAACATATTAGGACTATGGATGTTTTTGGTGTCTCTATTGTCTAGTTTTAACAACGCAACCCTCTTTCACTTTCCACTTACCAACTACGTCAACTTTTCTAGTATATTAACAGTGTTGAGTGGCATTATTGTTGGCGCACAATCATTTCTTTGTCTCTTTTGTTTCTGTTCTTCCTTGCTGCTCCCGGTTTGTTATCTGGCTGCTGATGTTTTTTTAGCGGCAGTGTTAGTCGACTAGAAACTAGAAACTGATCTGAGTACTACGATAAAGGTATAGTAAAACACCTGATTAGATAGGGTAGGGGTAGATAGGATAGATTTTATTATTTACTGATCTAGTAGAACGAACAACAACATAATGTCAGTTTTCAACCCTCTCAAGTCCCGTTGGTAAAGGGGAAAAGACTTTCTCCATTCAACTCTCCGTCGAGTGAATGCCTGTCTGTTTACTTTTGTTTTACGCTGATTTCTATCACTTTCCCTTTATCAGTGGGGCTCTTTTTCTTTTGCAGGGTAGAGTTTCCACAGATAAGCAAGTTGTTTCACCGATACCTGGGGATGGCTACATGGGGAAAACAAATCCTGTTCCTGTTCTGGTTGCACAATGGCACACATGCCTCCTTTGTGCCGTAAATCAAGCCTTCATTTCTGCGGTAAAGTTGCAGCCCAGTAGGAAGGCAGTATAGCATAGTGAAAGTGAGGATTATAGGGAACCAATATAAACGCAGATGGTGTCATTTTTTTATGGCCATTAAACTGTGCGATTAATATTTATTTGATACAGATACGTTTCAGAAAAAAGCTGTCTATTTCCACTTTAATAAACCCACCAGGTTAGTTTATTAGATAAGGAAAAAACAAAGATGAATAGTAAAATTATTAATCAAACTGTAAATCAACCACAATTTAAAGTCCAACTTCTTGGTTCAGCTTTGACCTACTTTCAGTAGATTTACACACACAGTGTACAGTGCAATGAAAGATTGTTGCTGACATTTAGGTGTGCTCTCTTTCAGTTTTATCTCAGCATAAAGTGATTTAGATGATGGATAAACTTTTGGTGTGCTAACAGCCTATCTGACTGGTTGTGTTTTTCCCCCATTGGACTTTGTGTATAGTGAAGTCGCCATGTTGATTATAGTGCTATAACTAATAAAAACTACAAGATTAAATGATGAGCTGATGCAAGGAAACAGACTGTGATGAAGCAGAAATTTTTAGAAAGCTCAGTCTGTGAGACTGCAGCTCAGAAACTACAGCAGTAGGAGGAAGCTTTCACAATAGCTAGCTAACAGGAATCTGCGGCGCTAACCCTAACCTGTGTCTGTGATGTGCGTCTCTTTCATAACAGAGTAAACATTCGCATATCAGATGAGACAGATTCCAAGAAACTTGTCTATGAAACCTTTTTGTCTCCCCACATTTTTGTTTCTCTGTTTAGTTTCTTGCTCTCTTCACTTTTCTTTTCCACACAGTCCCACAAACTGGAAGTACACAGTGGCAAAATGCATATAGTTTGATAGGTGAAATGTGCAAATAGACATGTGCACACTCTTGCAAACATACGTTACCATGTGGTAAATATGGTTTGGTCATTTGTGAGGAGCCGCAGAGTAGATCTGAGTCTTAAATTAGATAGTTTCGGTAAGCCTGCCTGCTGATCTCAGGGCTCCTGGTTCCAGAGAAAAACACACACAAACACGATTCTTTGAAATCCTCCCCCACACTTGTGTTTTCACACTTAATGACAACACTTAAAACACATTTCCCCTGAAGCCAGCACAAAGACTGGAATAGGTTGACCTTTGTGAAAACTGACTCTGGGACACAGGAAATAGAGAGCTTCAGAAGACAATTAGTGGCCAGACACCTTCTCCGTTGCGTGATCTTGTCTGATACGCTGATACTGCTGGTCTTTGATGCTGGTCAACCGATAATTAGGGGAACTACAGTACTTCTGGGTCACTGAAACTGGTAGTGACTCAGCTTAGCAGACAAACATGCACACTAACTCATGGATCTTCGTGGAAACATCAGAGTGGGGTATGATGCAAATGACAAAAAGGATGAACAGAATTCCTTTTTTTAACACTTTAAACACTTTTTTTTTTATTGCTTTATCAGGTCATGATTTCTATGCTGAGATACCCAGCCTTACGTTTCTAAATTTCAACACATGCCCTATCTATTGTCAATCTAATTTCATTGTGTTTTGGTGATTACCTACTAATCCCCAGCCCGGTGAATTACTGGCCGACAGCGAATGTGTCCGAGTCAGCAGGATGGCATCTGTGGCGAGGAGCCAGAGCACTTAAGCCTGCAGCACCTCTCCATATTGTTCTGTCTGACACACAACAAAACCGGGGCCTCCGCTGCAAAATACAACCAAGAGCAGCACTGTGCTGCAGACAGACGGGCGAGGTCAGGGGCCTGTTGGTGGTCAAAGTCGGTCAGTCACGCAAACATTTCCTTGGTTTTAATCGGGTTGGATTTGACTGTGTTGTGATATAGCTGGAATAATGACCAGCAACAAGGAGGCCAGACCGTTTCATACCATGACAACAGCTGCCCCAGAGGTGAGTTAGTGTGTGTCCAGACTCTGTAACATGTCTGAAGTACTTTATTTTTGTGTCGGGGCATTTAATTTTTTTGTGATTTTAAGTGATTTGGTAAAAATACTTTTCAAACGTGACTGCGACAGGACACACAGGGTGATACTGCGAGGTCCAGACAGGAACAAGAGGAGAAAGTGATCCTGACAGCCTGGCAAAACATGGTGAGTACACAAGGAAAGAAAATCCTGAACTGAATCCCATAAAATTTTCAATTTCAATTTGTCAAACACTATACAAGTATAAGCAGATATCTGCTTTTGTCACATGTCTAATTATTTTTGTGATATACTGTACGTAAAGCAGTACTTTTATTGGTTTGTCTCACTCTGAAGTCAGGAAATATATGTAACTTGTACTTTTGAATACTTTCCTTGCAGCTACCCAACAAATTGCCCACTGAAAATAAGTGCAGATTTTTTGCAAGCCCCTAATTCTCCCCAATTTAGTGGCCTATGTTTTGAGCAGTTCTCCCTTACTGAAGTATTTGTCAATGATAATTTAACATTTGGCCACAGGGAGTATATGAAAAGCCAAGTGCCTTCTCTGATAAGTAAAGAGCCCCAACAGGAGGGTGGATTCTATGCAGAGTTTCACGCTATCCCTCACTGGCTTCTCACAACCAAGCCACTTACAGGGATTGAGCCCGGTCTTGTTTTACCCATGCACTTCTTACAGTGACATTTTATTATTTTATTATATTAGATTATTTGCGTAATTGCAGAGCTGATATGGTTTGAAGTGTTAGACACTATCTTTTGCTTATGCTGGTAGAGTAATTGTAGCATCAGTCGTATTTATTTTTGTTTTTGTTAGTATTACTGATAGCAGGTGCCAGACCAGTCTAGTTTAACATGGCTAAACTTAAGTATTATAATGCTGACACTTTGGTTTTGCCTCTTGCAGTCCTCGGCTCTGCAGCAGCACAGTCTATGTGAGCACTCCAGAGCTTCAAGCCCAGCTCAGTCTTTCCTTTCCAAGCAGAGGCAATCCACCCAGGCCAGGAGAGCCCTCTCCCCACGGCTGCAGCCCAGGTAGGAGCCTCCATCCACAGGGAGAAATGGAGGAGTGCAGCCCACTTGTGTTCATGATGGAAAGCAAGATTGTGGAAGGTGTGCATTTGCTGTCTTCACTGTCTGTGCTCTATCTGGTTTGCTGCTATTACCACCTGCTGGTCGATGTTGGTACTGAAGTGATAGGCCTATTTAATGTAAATATTAAATAGTAAGTGTCATAGATTACTATTTTTATCTGTATTATAACTAAATGTGTGCTTGTCAATAATCACCAGATTGTCTGCTCCATTCCTTGTTGTGTAATATCTATAAATTTATTTCTGCAGGTAAGATTTCCATTAAAAAAATAATGCCAACAATGATTCATTAATGTAAAACTGTTGTGTTACTTCATTCATTTCATTGTTTAAATTAAAGTTTTTGAATATATTCAAAATAGTGCATTAAAATCATTAAAAAAAAATAAAGTGAACAAAGAGCACTGCACTGATTTTTACTTATTTTAGCACCATTTTCTGTCCAAACTTTGATTAATGCTAATGTACTAGGACAGACTTAGGTAGTAACAGACAATATATATATTCTACAATATTATAGATTGAAAACAAGAAATATATTTTTCATTAAAAACACAATCCTTTGAAAAACATTTGGTTTTAGTCTCATCTCTTTTGTACACAGGTAGCTTTGACATGTTTAGCCTAGCTTAGCACAAACACCCAAAACATCATCCAGACTGCAAATGGTGCCTTAACAAACACCAAAGCTCTCTCATTATGTTGTATTCTGTATTTAACAACATACTAAAACACAAAAACATTGGTGTTGGGGTTTGAGGAGCAGATATCTTAATTAGCTACTAAACTAGCTTAAAAGTTAGCTAGTCCTATCCAATGGGGAAGTTGTCGGCTTCATGAGTTTCACCTCTCTGATAAACACAGGTGATTCTTTGATGCACTGGTGAGTAGTTTGCTAAGACAGCAGGGAAATAAGACGAGTCACTTAATCTCTTTTTGATGGAGGCTAATCTCCCCCTGCCTCCAGTCTCTGTGCTGAGCTAGGCTAAACATACTGTATGATGAAACTTGTTTAGCCTAGATATTATATATATATATAGATATTTTTCGTCTCAGACACTCAGTAAGCCAGAGTGTAACTTTTAAAGTTCCCAATATTGCCTTCACTATTTCCTTTCCTCAGGACCAGCAGGTCACAGTTGACTTTCAAACATCATCAGCAGAGGTGGGAGCAAGTCACAAGCAAGTCCCAAGTTACTATGGTGAGAATCAAGCAAGTCAAGTCGAGTCCCTGCTATGATTCAACCAAGTCAAGTCCCTCAGGTCATTCACAAGTCAAGTTATACGAAATTCTGATGATCTCCCCTAATTTAAATCAGTTAAAAGACAGTAGTCATAATGTTGCAGCCTGCTTACACCTTATAAATTTTACTGATATTAGATATTTGATTTTGTGGCAATCAATAACAAGCTTTCAAAATGAACAACAATGTAGAGTAGGATTGTTGCACGGGAGCGAGATTCATCACGGCAACTTACTACTGAGAGTTACTCCTGTAAACAAACACGACAAACACCTCACACCAAATCATGGATATATATATATGTATATATATATATATATATATATATATATCTA